>VCRD01003080.1:39550-51819 GCA_006783055.1 Trinorchestia longiramus
CAGATGGTTTGTTGCATCACTACACGACAGCAAGACTTAGAATGAAGAAGTTTTATTTGAAAATATTTAGGCATCTATTGGACATGTCAGTGTTGAATGCCTACATTGCATACAAAGCTGTCGGAGGTGCCAAGACTAGAGTTGATTTTATAATGACTCTCAGCGAATAATTGATAGCTAAATATAATTCAATCGTTCCAGTTCCGTCATCGAGCGCTGGAAGACCAATTCCTATTGCATCTTTGCCATCAAGACTTATCGGAAGACATTTCCCGGATTATTGTCCTGCAACAAAGAATAGAGCTAACGCACAAAGACACTGTACTTATTGCCAAAAGCAAAAGAAACGGAAAGTTACAAGTGTCTGGTGTCCTGAATGCAGCATGGGACTTTGTATTTCACTTTGTTTTCGTTTGTGGCACACTCAACCGTAGGTATGTACATTTCAATTCAGAAATAACCTTTTTGTTCATGAACTGTATCAATAAATATCTAACTATGTATGTCCATGTAATTATATAGGAAATGTATTCACAACAAATGCATGAAATTTAGTGGTCTACGGGCATGCAATCAGTCGCAGTCGGCACCGGTGTCCAGGCGCCGCCAGGGACACCGGTGCCAGACCGGTGACGCTGTGGATGGCGCAGCGGGAGTGAGCGGCGACCGTTAACAGGTTAATAACAAGGGCTATGCAACGAAGTATTAATGTATATATATATTTTGAAATGTGTTGTGAACTTTTGTATTTATTATAGATATTCCTACATATTTTTCTATTAAATATATCTGGATTTGAGACATATTAATAACCTTTTCATACTATTGTCAAGGACTACTGTAAACAGGACGTGCACAGTCATATAGTGGACTACGTTATCGGAGGCCAGTTCACCGATTTCAGTTAGTCACCGACTGTCACAGTGCAAATATTGTCGTAGTCTGTCGCTCGGTTTGAATCGGACATTGTTGTTTGTTTCGAAGCACTTTGCTGCATTTCTAAGTGGATACTGTTTGTTTACAAAGTTTATTGCTAATTATATGTATTAAACTTGCCGAACATGTGTGGGTTTGTGAACCATCGGGGTAATTACAATAAGGAAAACAGGCGCCGCGTGTTTCGCCTGCCGAAAGAGCAGTCTGAGAGACATAAGTGGCTTGATGTTCTTCCACCTCGTGAAAACTTTGTTGTTAATCCGGACATGTTTTTCATTTGTGAGATACGCTGGGGTGCTGACCCACTTTTGATCATATGACCTGGAATCCCTCCCAGTATCTTCAATGTGCCTGCTTCATGTCTGCCATCTCCAAAACCTGCACCTCGCCCGGCGAAAGTGGAAGACTAACAACTGAGGTATTTCTTCAGAAGGATAAGATTACTTCATATGATGCTTTCAAACCTGAACGTAACCT
This sequence comes from Trinorchestia longiramus, assembly GCA_006783055.1. Lineage (NCBI taxonomy): Eukaryota > Metazoa > Arthropoda > Malacostraca > Amphipoda > Talitridae > Trinorchestia > Trinorchestia longiramus. Next base: position 40,964 of record VCRD01003080.1, read on the forward strand.
GCAGAAGCAGTACAAGAACTTGATTATTTCAAAATCGAAAGAAAGGCTTGAGTGTTTGTTCATGACCGACAACTTCAGTGAGTGCAGCCTGTCTGTGATTGTCGAAAACAAGCCCACTTTGTGTTCCCCACTAACGCTCAGTGCGTTCAAAAACGGTATTAGTGTACCAATGTTTAAGACACTTCATCCCAACAATGGTTTGAGATCGTATACTCAGTTCGACGAAACTGTGCGCTTGGCAATGAACTATGACATCCCGTTTGACAAAACGATCCAAAATGTTGTCACTCTTCTTCAAGCTCACACATCAGCCTGTGTCGACACCGAGAAGGAGAAAAAGTTGGTATTTTTATAACGTCAGTTTAACTTTTCTAACAGAAGCAGTTTTCCATGAATGATTATTGTTTTGCTCTTTAATCACACCCAAAGTGTGATTATGAACAGCTCAGAAACTTTTTGGTGCTGCCATGCAAACGCAAGCTGCAGTACATCACTTCATTTATTGACAAGGATCAGGTGATGAAGGAAACATTTGACAAAGTTCAGACACTGCAGTAGAAGAATATGTTTCTCTTGGTAGATAAAGTACAGATTCGCCCAACTGTTTCATTTTCTGGTGGGGTGCTGGGTGGCATGGCCGAGAACAACCGAGACTGCAAGGCCACTTCTATGCTGTGTGTCATGATGAAGTTGCTGTACAAAGGACCTAGTCTGATGGTTTCAGTGGAATTGACATTGACTGTCCCAAGATGTTCCGTCGTCTGGCAACTGTTTTTTGAATGGACTCCACAACCTAGAGAAAGACCAGCAGAAGAATGCAGTCCTTTTTCAGACCTCTGTAAAGAAGGCCCAGTTGGCTGACTAATTGCTGCAGTTTGGTAGGTTTTTGCTTCTATGTCTGTTTGTTTATTTCCATGAATGTTTGTATGTTTGGTTGTTTGCATTTGAAAAGGTTTAACTAAAATCCATTTTGTAAAGTCAAAAACTGCAGCAACTCGGCTTTCTATAAAGTGGCCACTAAGATCATACAATAATACATGTTAAGTCCGGTTAAAATTGGTATTTCAAAGCATTATAGGGCTTTAGACGATTTAAAATTCACTGTAAAACCTTATTATCCCTTCTATTGCTTGAAAGAAGTAATTTTTGATCAATTTGTCCTATAGAAAATGTTATGTTACTAAGAATGCAATGGCCTCCGCTAGCGAAGTCCATTGTATGGGCGTGTACATCGTTTTTATAGTAGTATTTGACTATTGTTTATGTATAGTCCAGTTTTTGTAATTGTACGTGGTCTATAAATGTGCAATCTGGCGATTTAATCAACGTGTTGTACTATTTGGCCCTTCACTGTAACTAAAATTTCAAGCACCAGGCTTGGAATTTTAGTCGTGTTTCAATTATAGTGAAGTTAGCTTCTCGTACGACAAGACAACGCTCGTACATTTCAAAGTGTCTCCAAGATTACTCCTAAATGAATTATATCTAAACGTCTATTTCATACACCAATCTACGAATATCTTGATTTTTCAATGCGTAAATTTAATTTTAAAAGGAGTTTTTACTGAAGTATTTAAATACATTTCATGTATTTAGTATTTAGCATTTAAATACATTTGAAAAATGTATTTATTATTTAAATACATTTACTGTATTTAGTGCCCATCACTGAATATCAATATCATCTGCAAGTAGGTTTTTGGATATAAATTGAATATGAAAAATTCATTAGAGCAATAGAAGAAACACCAGAAGGAATGAAACGCAAACAAGCGCGAGAGAGGAAATGGAGGCAAAGATCTCAATAAACTGCCAGTGATACGGCCAATGTTCGAGCCATGGATGCTAAGCTCAAGGTGAGAGCTATCTCTCTAAAAATTCACGAAGAACGCAAAATAAGAATGAACCGTGATCGTGATAAAAAGCGTCTAGAGAGGCAGACTTCGTTGAAAGAAAGCATTGAAGAGAGAAGAAAGATGGATAGTGCAAGAAAAGCTGAAGGAAGCGCTACGATGTTACAGGAAGAAATACAAGAAAGGAGAAGGAAATATTTGCAGAAAACAGCCCCCACGTCGCAAGAAAACTTGAACGAAGCAAGAATAATTGAAAGAAGAAGGTTCCTGCAATAATTGGTCCTAACTTATTCTTTCAGAAGTTTAAGCGCGAGTAGCAAACCAAAGTTGAGTAGAAGCAATAATAACAATTATTTTGAGGGATGATGGGCTTAATAACGGAGCTTGAAACAGTTAAGGTTAAATAAGGTGCGTGAGCAGCACTGTGAGGGGTAATATTTAATCTGATTCCATCAATTTGTCGAGTTAAAAATAATTATGTTTGAAAAATACCTATTAGTTGTCCGAGCAGTCTAAGGCGCTGGTTAAAAGCAGGCGTTTCTTCGGAGGCGTGAGTTCGAATCCCACCTCTTGACTCGGGAAACTCATCAAATTTATATTTACCTAAAAATTAACTCCATGAGGTGAATGGTTACATTTGTTGTGGAGGGAAAGCTTCATGTCGTACCACCGCTTGTATCCCACTTCCGTCAACACCACCTGATTTGTCGCGTGTTTTCAATATTTGCTCGCAATGAAATCATTAAAACTGCATTTGTTCTTATAACACAGTCAACACACTATTCATAATTTAGAGACTGTGGTAAAAGCGTACTGTAGCTGCGGGGTATCGTTCCCCGTACTTCTCGCATGCTAAGCGAGCGCTACCATTTGAGCTACAGCCCCTCTCTCTGATGAAGGAGTGCATAGATGATATTTATAGAATTTTATGAACTACCAAGCAAGCAACGCAAAATTTGCTAGAGTTCATTTAATGATGACTAATTGATTGGTTTTATATGATTCAAATTTTATATTTAAGTCATATGTGTGTTACATACTACATGACTTACGATGCCTCAAATAGTGAATGTATGTAACCAATCTGGACGACTTGTCACCTCAAAAACTCCTCTTTATTCAGGACTTGTTTTCGTAAAAGAAGAGTCTTTTTAGGCTACAGCTGCAGACCGCCTGGTATTATCACAGGCTAAATTTTTAGCATGTAGGGAAGGCATTCGTTATACGGTGTAATGGTTAGCACTATGGGCTCTGAGTCGAAAATTATGAGTTCGAGTCTCTGGAAAACCTTCTTGTTGTTTTATATCTGATAGGAATAGAGAAAAATTAGTGCGTTCGTTCGGTAGAAATTACCGTCCATTTGGAAAATATTTCAGCAAGATTCGCAATAAATATATTGCCTCAACGAACCCACGCCTACAGGAGACTTGTGTCTTTTACCAGTGCCTTAGACCGCTCAACCTCGCTACATTGCGGGTAAAAGCTTATATCTGTTAGATATTTAACCTGATTTGTTGATGAAATAAGGGAGAATTATTCATACCATGATGATGCATACCCTCGTTATTTGAACACTATTATTTCAAATCACGTAAACGAGTCTCTCATTCCAACGAACTGCGTTTTTGCTTTTAAACTCAGCTTTAGTGTTCACATATACACTTGTGAAGTAATAAGTTCGGACTCATTACAGACTTTGATATCACCTTGTGTATAGGCGTCTGTTCAGTTGTATATACGTTGCTCAATTAGTGTACTAAGGCGTAGGTACATATGTCCTTGAAGTACAGGTTAGGCCAGACAGGAAGCCCCCCAAAAAGCTTTTATAACTCAAAAACTATTTGGGACAGAACATAAAACTTTATGTCAAATATTTTTTAAGATGTATGAATTTTACTAAAAAATACCAATCAAATGTGAAAAACAATCTCTGTTAAGTGACGCCCGTTTTCGCGACAGCACATTTCTAATCTTTTCGTTAAATTTTCTGTAATCTTCGTTAATGTGTTGCCGTTAATTTTACCTGATTTCCTCTTGGATATTTCTTTTTAATTGAGCAATTGTAGTAAGTTTATTAATGTAAACTTTTCCCTTAAGGTATCTCCATAGATAAAAGTCGAGTATGGTTAGGTCCGGGGATCTAGGCGGCCAGTTAACATCGCCAGGCCAAGAGATCAATTTTTGCGGAAACAAGCGATTTAAAAGAATTATTGTATTTCTCAGGGTGTGATTCGTGGCGTCATATTATTGATATCAACTATTTTTCAGATGTCTTACTTATAGTCGAGGTCTTAGAGATGTCTTACTTCAAGTTGTTTCTCAGATGGGAAATGTTTCTCACAAGAAAAAGATATCAAAATAAAATAGAATGAGGGTATGGGAACGAACCTTCTGGCCCATTCTTGGGTCGGATAATCATATCGATAATTATTCAGATTATTTAAATATGACCAGTACTTTCCTTGAACCTCAATTTGAGGCAAGACATCTAAGAAACATTTGGTATCAACAAAATGGCGCCGCGAGTCGGACTGCGAGAAAAATAATAATTCTTTTAAATCGCCTGTGTCCGCAAAAAATGATCTACCAGCAGGGCGATGTTAACTGACCGCCTAGATCTCCCGACCTAACCATACCCGACTTTTATCTATGGGAATACTTTAAGGGAAAAGTTTACATTAATAAACCTATCACACTCGCTCAATTAGAGAGAAACATCCAAGAGGAAATCAAACAAATTAACGGCAACACATCTACGGTCACAGAAAATTTAAAAAAGGTTAGAAATGTGCTGTTGCGAAAACGAGTGTCACTCAACCAAGATTGTTTTCGATACTTTCATGTTATTTTTTAGTAAAATTTCAAAAGCTAATAAATGTTTTGACAATGTTTTATGTTCAATCCCAAATACTTTTTGAGTTAGAAAAGTTCATCATTGGGGTATTCTTTCTGGCACACCCTGTATACGTAGTAAATATATACTTGACATTCATAGAATAGATATAGGTATATACATGACGTACATCTAATAGATGTATAACTATAACGTGACTACGGGAACATGATGGGCAGTCTGAAGACTTGTGTTTTACACGTAAATGAAGTCTTACAAACTCTTAAGCAGTTCACAACACAAGAAACACTACTATTCGCACGCAATTACAGATCAAGATATTACAAACCCCACACAACAAACGTCTGTTCAGAAATAGAGTTATTTCAAATCTTGCTGAAATATTCTCCAAATGAGCGGTAATTTTACCGAACGAACGTGCTAATTTTTCTCTATTTCTTTCAGATAGAAAATAACAAGCAGGTTCTACCGAGACTCGAACTCGGATTGTTGGATTCAGTGTCCAAAGTGCTAACCATTACACCATAGAACCTATACTAGTTATGTACACTCAAAATTTAGCATTTGAAAATATGAAACGTTCCATAGTTGTAATATAAAAAGATTCGTCTTGTACGAAAACAAGTCCTGAATAGAGAGAAGTTTTTGAGGTGACAAGTGTCCAGATTGGTTACATACTGTACATTCACGACTTGAGGCCGAAACTGGTTTTATTTAGTGATCTATTTGGAGGAGAGGCATGTGATGTTCAGTCAAGTGGCCTTTTATTATATTAGTAGCGCTTCTGTTGCTACTTTTTAATTCCTCGATCTTTCAATATTTCCAGCAAGTAATGAATTCAACGTAAAAGCACTTTGCAAAGACGAAAAAGTTACAGTGCTTTTGAGGGTTTATACGTGCAATAAACATTAATTTTTCATATTTTCCAACACAATGTTGCAAGTAATGTAGTGGCAGGTGTCAGAATTTTTAACATCCTGCGGTAGCCAATCTGTGAGTTCAGCATCCTCCAGCCACGATTACTGCAAATTTTTAATTATATAACACGTTCGTTTTATATACAGTACTTTCTTTCATTACTTAGCATGGAGTTATCAACTTAAGTCTCCAAGTAACTAGCACTCATGTTGCTGAACAAACAATTTATGTCGTAAAATACACTGGGCGCATACACTTGGAACACGGTACAGCTGTCAACTGGCGGTTTTGAATTTCACTTCAACGTCCCTGTAGCATGACCTGCTACCCCTTTAAAGCTTATTACATTACAAATATTAATATAACCTTTATTTTTAGTAATAAAAATAAGACTAAAATTTGAGTGATTTTTACAAACTCTTTAAAATTAAAACGTGCATATATAGTGCACATTATAATAATAATATTAATATTAAGAGCTTTAGCCAGAAAGTATTTCACAAGCAAAACTATAGTCTGGCAACATCCTCACGCTAGTAACTAGACGTAGCTCTCCAGCCACGCCATTCGTGAACTTCAACATGTGACGTTAGGTTAAAATTCCCTGGTGAGCATGCTATGTCTTAAGTATTTTCAGTCTTGTCTAATTTTTGTGTTTAGCCTGCCGGTGTATCTGTGTTTATGTTTTTTTTCAGGTGTTGGTGTTTTTCACTGAGTTATTAGAGCAAAATCAAGTGTAGGAATTGTTCTATTGGACAATTGTGATAAATCAGTGACTGTGCTATAGTGAGTGATTCAACAGTCTTCATATGAACAGGTCAAATCCTACAGACAATTATAAGTCTAGCCTGCAATTTCCTCAGGTGTAGATTTTCATTAAAGCATTCAGCTTATAGCATTTATCCCTAATTTTGTACCTTAAGAATTATTATATTTCCTTATGTGTACCAATATATGTGGTACAATTCTGTACTATTTCAGACCATAAACTAAATCATTGTCATTATTAGGTAATTCAGATTTAGGAATCTTGAAGGGTAAGAATGAACTCTGTTTTATTTCATTAATTTTACTCCTAAATTTTTCTGATGTTGCAAAAATTGTTTTCTAAAAAAACCACATGCAAATCCCTAAGACCTCTGCCATGGATACAAAATAATTTGTTTCTGCTCCTATCAATATCTTATAAAATAAATTTAATTAAACCACCACTTCATTGTGAGAGGTGGAAACAAAGAGCTTGATTGAATGGTGAATTGCTTGATAATGATCCTTACCAAATGCTGCCTTCTGCACTCTAGCCTGGCAAGTTAAGAATTGTCAATGGGACTTGTGATGTGGCAGTATCCGTGTATATGTGCTCATCACTTCACATTACGTGCAGAATTTGGGGGACCGTCTGCCACCCACTTACTGTGCATCACTGCCACTATTCAGCCACAGTTGCTGTAGCTCCAGACTGGCCACTCCTACCTGAAGCTGAGCTGGCCAAACTTTCATCTGGACGCTCTGGACTGGCTCAAGAATCCCAAGAACTTCCAAGCTATTTCTCGTGCCAATTTCATGGAAATACAAGCTGAGTTCCTTGTTCACTGGTTCCTTTATTCTCCTCGAGTAAGGTCACACGGGCAGTTAGATTAGGCTTGTTAAAGTTGGTTGCTTAAAATTCCCCAAGCACAACCAAACTTTACATCCCCTTAGCCCAGACTCTTCTGTTAATTCTTAAGCAGCATCAAAGGAACGCGTTCTAACCCTTTATGAACTTGTACTAACCGATTAAATAACGCGTACGATAGGTACGTAAATGAGCCACATTCTTGACTTTTGCATTTTTGATTCCTTAATTGACTGCATGAGAAATAGTAGATGCAATTCCTTTATTTAAAACTAAAACTGTCGTTTTAATGCATAAACCCATGATAGCATTGAAAAATTCGAATCTGGGTTGAAAAACCAGCCTTGGCCAGACAGACACCTAATGACATTGACGTCAAATAGGTAGGTAAATGTGATGAAGATAAAACTTCTGTAGCAAACGCAGTCCTATGACAACGAAAATAACGCACAAATGTAGAAAAAAACGCTGCCAATACCGTCACTATCACTCTCGCACCATCCCGTATGTATCGTCGGCGAGGGCTTGTATGTTCCTGAGACGTGAAAAAGATCATAACTGAACCTAACTTTAACTGCAAATCCTGCTATACCCGGGGCCTTTGTTATGGCCTTCAATTTCCTCTCTAACACCAGCAGACAACAGGATGGCATTCCAGTGTTTTCATCTGTGTGCCAGGGTCGTCTAAAATAATTCCTGAGGAGCAACTGAAATGTTTTGTGATGGAAATCATGGCATCCAACTTTTTTTGCTCTCAGGTGTAAGATATCAGGTATGAATATTCGCCTATTAAGGGGGAATGAGGGGAATAATAGGTTATGCATGCAGTGTTTCAGAGGAGTAGAGGAAACAAGCATCTCGTCTCGGAATGTACTAAATCTGAACACGAGCGAGAAAGCTTTATGGGTGTGGTTCGTGAGTAGTATGGAGTGAACCAGTGGAATGCCAGGTGTGTTAAGGAGGACTCCGGTATGAGTTATCTTGTAGGGCTAGATGAGGAGAGCAACTTCACTGGTGTGGTTGCAATGAAGAATTTCCTACTGCATGCATGGAATAACAGACTTTGACTTTGAACAGCCAGTCACCTGGATTTGAGTGTGACTACCTGCAAAGCATGAGGGTATGTTTATGATGAGCTAGTTCTCTCAGGGATGCTCTCACTTGACTGATTAATTTGTATGGAATGACCCAGGGTTCAGCCAATGTTACATTCTTACGAGCACACCAAGTTAAGGTGGTCTTCCTAGTCATGATATTTTTCTATTTGTTCAAACCATACTCAGCTGTTAGTCTTTCGATTCCCTTCTAACACTTTTTGCAATCCCATTCCAGTCCTTCACCTCCTTTGTTTTTCAATAACCAGTCATTCATAGGTCGCCCAATTCTAACACAAAAATTCAGCCCAATGGATACAACTCTCGGAAACTGTACAATACGAGTTCTTTCACCTGTTTGTTTTTGTTTTTTACGTGGCATCGCTCGTCGTATCCAGTATTGAGCCTGGCTCTATCTCCTCCAACAGCACACGGTTGTGTGCGACACGAACAAACGCCCGTCACCTCGACACGCAGCCTCTCTTAGAGCGGTAAATATTCATAAACTCACTTATGAATTGAATGTACTTAGCCTAATATTCTACGAGTGTAAATCAACGCACAATATGTATTACCAACGCACAAGTACTTCTGATTTCCCAGCAGCACGAGCGTCTCATTGCTTCAACGCACAATTAAACAACGCCTACGCACTCAACCGACTAGCGAGTGACAGGCTCCCCATGCTCTACCGTAAAAGCATGGGCAGGGGTTATTGAGTTCCCAGCTACTAATTTAGATTGTATACATTGTATTTGAGAATTTATACATCGTATCACAGACACGAATAATCTGGGAATCTTTAGCCTTCTTGCAAATTTTCTTTCATCAACTTCCACGCAGCTTTCATTCAAAATCTAGTTTAACCCATCTCTTATTCTCCATTCGTTTAATTTTCACTTTGTAATTCAATACAGCCTTTATAATTTTTTCAGAGAACAGATTCACCCTAGATCTCCTCTAATAGCTTCTACAACCGTCATACTGATCCACGTATAAATATGCCAGCCGGGCTCGCACCGAGGGACTTGACTAGCAGGAATGGCATTGGACAGATTGGCTATTGACCTGGGCACATAAGGACTTTCTTTTGACCGTCCCTCATAATGAACAAAACCCTGCAGGACAACAAGTCTCGTCAATTTAAAAGGGTATAAGCAACAAATAACTGAAGAAGTCTTAAGGTCAGTGGAGGGCTGTTTAAACGCTGAGGGATGGATTGAAGCCTTAACCTACGGTTAGTGAAGCGTATTAACTTGCATGATCCTGGTGATGGTCTATTCGTGCAAATGAGTGGTCCCGTTGGGCCGTCCTTTGTCTTACAGCAGACCCTCTTGTTTGGGACCTATACAAAAGGGGTTAAGTTGACACAAGTGAAATTCCTTCTAAATGTCAATGAAAGGTTTCAGAACTGAGCAACAGACAGCAACGACCAAGCTTCAATACTTGGAACCTGAATCTTGAGAACCCAACCAAGATCTAATTATGTAAGTGCCATCTCAGCTCTCCCTGGGAGCGGAAATGCTGCAGTCATGGATCTGCGGAAGGAAATTAACCACACCACGGAAGTCGACGTCGACGGCGACTGCACACCTTATTTGACGCATTACCCTCTGTAAGCTTCCAGTACAGCCTAGCGGAGAGTGATATGTGCTGGTAACGCTAGCTCCCTGGTTACCCTCTGTAAGGGAGGAGCAGACGCTAACTACAGAACTCAAGTACTTTTTCATTATCACAGCTGGCGATGATCCGCCACTGACCCACATTGATATCATCAAAGCTCGCCGTCACTTGTGCCGTGAGCTAGGAGGCAGACCAGCTAAAATCACAGAGACCCGTAGTGGCAGCATTCTCTTAGAGGTACGCCATCAATTTTAAACTCGTGACATTTTTGGAATGGGCCATTTGGCAAGTGTGAGCATTGAAGTAGCCTCACAATTAGTTTTACAGTTAAGGCTAACTGTAGTTGGGATCCTACGTTACGGTGTTTAATTCCATCTAAAACACACACATACATGGGGGTGGCATCCCTTTCGAAAATGACCCGTAGGGAAAAAATCTAGTTTAATATTACGTCTCTTGAAATATTATGAATTTATTAATTGATTAGATGACACGTACAATTTCGATTAAACGTGCCTTGGAGTAATCGATGGGTAATCACGTTGGTAGCGCTACTCCAAGTCGGGCCCACTGGCATCTTCGAAGATGTTTCATGGCAGTAAACAAATCTATAATTCGGTTGTTTCTAGTACCAGTCAAAAACTAATCTTTCCCCGAAGGATTTGTATCATATGACCTAGCGACTGATAGAATGAAAAAAATTATCATGAGAAAAAATTTCTTCGAAAGGAATATAATCAAATATTTTTCCCATTATGTATAACGTTAGCCTTCTTAACTAGCATAATAGTTTATATTTACCTGTAAGACATATTGTTTATCAATTTTGAATTAGCAGTTTATATTCACTCGTAAGGTATATCGTTAGCAATTCTAACCCAAAGTCTTGTTTTAATTAA
>VCRD01003080.1:52083-71271 GCA_006783055.1 Trinorchestia longiramus
TATATATATATATATATATATATATATATGTAACAATTGATAGTAACGTGGAGTATTATGTTAACAGTCTTTACTTTATTTAGTGCATTATCTATACTAGATAAAATACAACCCAGATGCTAGAGCCCTTTGCAACTCCTCAAATTTACCGGTGATGATAAAGTGGTGGACATCATAACCATATTGATGTGTAACCTCTCTTCTAAAGCTGTCTGGACACTGTGCTAATAGTCTCTGCAACCCATTTAGAAAAAGAGTCAGTCCTTTGGTCTCCCATACTGCTGCCGAATCAGGTTTGGATGGCCGTCAGATCGAACTCGTAGCGACAAGACGAACAGTCCCACATCGTCGTCGGCAGCCGTTGGCCAGAGGCCACGTTGGAGTTAATACGCAGCCATGAGAACGCCACACCATCACTGGAGATTCTCTAACTGATGAGCCATATCAAGCTGCTTGAAAATGTTTACTTATAATGAGCATGAAATGGATGCTTGGCGTGAATAGCTGCCCACGGGGTGGACATTCATTATGTCTGATTGATTTTATAATCAGTTTGCAGTAGGTTGGATTGCAGGAAACCCAACATTATGAATTCCAGTTAGCTTGTTTATTTTGTTGACATGGTTCTTGCACCTTTTCTATTGAAGAAAATCTACAGTACGGAAAATTTTGTACAGCTGTATAATGAATGTACTTGTGAAGGTGTGGAATGCGAAAAATGTTTGTTTCTTTTTACTTATTACAATGAAATTGAAAAACAATCCTCATGAAAAAAGTTTAATAAACTCGTGAACACGTAAGAAACTTCAGGAAAGTGCTTGGGTTTGTTGAGCCCTCCTAAGAACAAGTTTCAAAAGAGCACAATATTTTTAGATTGAATTTGTGTCGCACATTTTACAAACTAGAAACACAGAAATCCTGTTTTCCGCTCCTTTACTCATATTATTAGGTAACACACATTTTTTTCTACAAACTACTTCCATGCTTGTTAACCCTTGTCTGAATTATCATTCTAATTTTGATAATACTTATTCCTTCTTAATTTTATGAGCCGCTTGTTCCAACTACAAATTGAAAAATCGAGCGTATAGTTCTTTAGTTGACAACTTGACTCGCACTGGTTAGAGGTACTGCACGACTTTGGGGTTATCACATCTTCTTTAAATTTATCAGTAAGTATTTGGAAATCGTGGATTGACAAATTTCAAATTATTATCCAAACTATTGTTTCATTCACTTAGGATGATAGATTAGAGGCAAGCGAGAGCAAGTTCGGGAGTAAGAATGTATTGTTTTAGGTGCCAAATAAAATTTGTAGGTTCTACCGAGACTCAAACTCGGATTGTTCGATTCAAAGTTCAAAGTGTTAACCATTAAGCCATAGAACTGCAATCCTTTAGTGGTATACGTACTTTAGTATTGCTTCATGTTAATGTCATAATGTAGCGGTGAGGCAAGTTATTATAATTAAATGAAAATGTCACACTACACTGTATGAAATGCATCATTCTAGGAGGAATATAGAAAATTCTTTAGTTCATTTTTGTCAGTATATTAAAAAACTTGGTTTTATTAATTAATAAAAAGTGTAAACCACCCGACAAAATTGATAAAATTTACTAAATTACTGACAGAACACACTTCCATTCAATCAACTGGTTTATTAATGAAGTTACCAAGGATAAAAATAACAAAAGACTGAAATTCAGTGCCTTTAATGATCCAATTAAAGCGTCAAATTTACTTGTAAAATCAGTATTCCATCACAAGAACAATACGTCACAATGCAGAGACATTGAACCATAGCCACAACCACTAAACGTACTGAACTCCTATAGAATGTGACTATGAAACTGAGAATGACATGAAAATTCAGATTCTTAGAGCGACGAAATAATAACTCTGTGAAATACATACTACTCGCTATTTTTTAACATTAGCCCTCATTCAGGATCCGTTCCTATCAAGTAACACACAATTGAATCATGACAAAACTTACTTCACAAACAAAGGCCAGCGACAGCTGACCTCTCCCTGCCGAGTAACCATTGAAAAAATGTACACTTCCCACGAATAGTTGACACATACTTTAGAGAATTCTACCGAACATTTAGTGAACAATATCCAACACACAGGATGAAAGATAGTAAAATCAATTATGATATAAATGGCAGCTCGTATTACAAAGCATAGTGCTTTCAGTTGCGGGTTGCAAAAAGTAATTACATTAAATGAAACTCCGGTGCACATCAGCACGCTGTGTCATGCTGTTATAAAAATAATTTAAAACGTTTATTCAACTCATTTCTTTTGCCTTCTGTTACCAGTAATCTTACTTTTCGACGATATACTTATCTCCACAGAGAATTTTGAAGCGAAGAAAAGCTGTAAAATAAACTGTGTTTTCCTCACATTCGACTTCATACTGAACTCACGATTTCAGTGAAGTAATAACCTGTTCTCATTTACATAAAAACAGCTCTCTTAGGCCACTTCTCAATTCATCCTGGCAGCCAGGTAGACAAAGCCAGTTGGTTATTAAGAAAAGAAATTATTTTTACCTGCTGTGTAGTTAACAATAGACCCTAAGAGATTCAATACATGTAATATCTATAAAACGGTAAAATTCGATTAATGAAAAACTTATATAATAATAACGATTCACGACTCCAATCATTGCTAGCTTGAACTAAGTTTTAAAAATTCCTTGAGTTTTTAGAGGTTGTAAAACATCAAATAAGAAGTGGAGACGAAAAAATCCCAAAACTAAGATCTAACGAGAGAATTATCAGGCATGAACTCTGTTCAGAAATGGGTTTTATATAAAAATCCAGACAAATTTACAGTATTTGACGAGTAGCGTAATATTATACATAGGAATCACGAGTTGAGAAGAGTCTGGTATCACATCACAAAGCTTTGCAAGACCTCGCATGGCTGATGCAACTGAGTGAGATGCACACGTTTGCTCAGATCATGACAGCTGTGCTAACACTGACCCCATGGTCCCTGCTGCTCCAGTTCCATTTCAGTACCGAGGTAATGTCCACGTGCAATGCTTTGCAATTATACAGTTGTGTAGATAAGTTGAAATAAATTACACGAGACAGATAACTTGTTTCTTGTTGATCATAAATCAACCTAGGCGTCAGTTTGTTCAACATTAGTGAAGGTATGCGTAAATTGGAACAATATCCAGATCATATTTATGTGAATGTATTTAAACAACTCTATATTACCGATAAAGTATGAAAACGTGTGATTTATGAATCTCTGACTGCTTAATAACTAATGTGAGGATACATTTTTTTTAAATTTTCAACGTATCCGTAATAATGAATGTAATAACCGTCGTCGCATATGTTTTTTTAGACGCTTTGCTAAATAAAAAAAATGTAATGCAGATTTTATGTACGCAGAAGACATTCACTTGTTAAATCTGAAACAAAACACATGCCATCTCTTAAACTCAATGGGAATCGATCTTTGAATTTTAAAATTCTTTATTTTCATGTTCGTAGCCTCGTTTCTACTTTTTAATACTACGTTTCACTTTTCTGTGAGATTTTTGAATGTAGGCAAAGAATTTCTGATACGTTATTCGAAGCATAACTGTTTGCTGATAATCAAAGGATACAAACGGGAAATATTAAACGTACAATAATATTTTAAGCAACAATGCAAGCCCAGTCAATTATAGAACAACTCTAGTTAGAACACTGACTAAGCCAAATACATCACTGAAGTATATTGTTAAGGTTATTAACAAGTTATATTACTCCTGACTGATTTAAAAACTAACACTATTCAATGCTTTATAATTTTCTGCCCGCAGACGAACACATTACTTCTGTGAAGCAACAATCAGAATAAACCCGTACAATGATCTCTCACTTACAATACACACAGGCATGTTTGCTCCTCCCAATGTTCAATCATTTACAGACGCGATATAGTTTCCTCCATTGTCCAACACACAACACTGCATAGAGTCCAATTACAATCTCATTCAAACCTAGTACTGAAATATTTATAAAATTGTGTTGTCTGAGAATGGTGAAGGCAGTACATTAGTTCAATAACTACCAAAAGCATAAATTGATCACAAACACCAACAATTTTATATCATATTTAATTGTATGCTCAAGACTGTAAGCTTATTCATCGGCAATAAATAATGCCCTACACAACGAACGACTAAGTTTAAATCTATTGTTGTATACTTGAGGCGCCAACACTAAATCAGTGCATTTAGTGTAACAACACTTAATAACCTGAAGCTAATTTAATAGATGCCCGCACCAACACTCATATACATTGCTAGATACACACCACTATTGTAGTAATATACAAATTAAATAAAATAGAACAACTTTCAAATTCATATACGCGCCCAACCTCGCAAACACTAAACAAGCAATATGATATCCAAATTCTTAGACCTCTTTTACATGAAGAAGCCTGCTGAATATGGTGAAAGATGCGACGCCTTTATATCGAATAGTGCTCCCAATTAAAGAGCGCGTCACTTGTAAAGTCTAATGTGACCTTAAGGTGTGGCGCTTCCATTTCCACTGTAGATTGCATTATCTTTTAATTTTTTGTGCACTTCAAAATTGAGAAGAGATATTTATTTTTTGAAAAAAACTCCACTGTTGTTAACTATTAAGGCGTTTGTAAACATGAAGGTCGTGGTTAGGATTTCAAAAAATATCCCTACACTCAATTTCTTTTCAGAGACTTGTGATAGTGAATTATTGAACTCAATTGAAACTATTGGAATCTTAATCATTTTAGCATTCAATTTATTTCTAGATCTTAACTCTACATCTTAACTCGAGATCTTAACTCTTGATCTTAACTCTAGATTGTAACTAGATCACCACTTTTAGTTTTCAATCTCTTTTACTTGTGGACAACGTATGTCTTCTCTCCACCTGCTGCCCTACGGATCAATAAAGAAACAAAAGCTGAGTCCCCGCGTTATCATTGAGTTCCTCAACTAGAGGTGCACTAGACGACCCCCTTGACCTAACCTTCTGATAAATTGTTGCGTGGTGTGCTGCGTGTCGTAACGTTTTTGAACCCGACTCTGGACACCGACCAAAATACTAAACACTGGTCACCCCAGATTTTTTTGTCATTCAAGGCGTGACACTAGCAACCCCACCGCCAAAATGTAACATATTCAATTAGAATCAGTTGGTATTACCAACAAATGGAATAATTTTTGAGAGACATATTCTCCCTCCAATACTCCGGGCTATTATAGTAGAAACAATACTCCAGGATCTCATCTGCATGTTGCAGCCTATGCCATCATTAACAACCCTTCAGCCTGCCCTGAACTTGTTATCATTTTATTTACTTTGATATTTAACCAAGATTAGACTTTACCTTCAGGGCAGCTATTACTAACAGTAATAGAAAGAATTACAAGCCCTCTCATATTATCACAATCTTTAATTTTCAATATATGCTCGGTGTGTAAGATGTCACCAGAGAACTATTTGCGTGGAAGATTTAGCAATTAATTCAGTGTCATATAGTGATGGTGTGGTTTCGTTTTTTCACAAGCACCTCATTTTCTGACGAAGAGATGATAGACCCAGTTCCTGCAGTTTTTGTTATAAAACAAAATATTCTTTAGATTTTTCACTCAGTGGAAAGTAATTCTTGTTCTATGATCCCTTCCAGTTTATTCTTTTTCCACCCAGAAGACAATAACTTATGTATTTATCGAAGTTGTTACTTCCCACTGAAATAGTGCAGTGATACCGAACCGAATAACGAAATGCATTTCTGAATAGTTGCAAAGTGTATATGATTAAAAAGGATAGAGTTGAATCTGAAATTATTATTTTCTAGCTACGACCAGCTACAGTAAATAAAATTCCATTGAAAGAGAAATACAGTCTCTTCAGTTGTTCGCGTACTGCCTAATAGCATAAGATTTTGAAAGAATGTAGAAAATTTATTAAATAACTTTTCATGTATTCATTCCATGATATCAAAATTTGTTACTGACTAAGTTATAGCAATAATTTTTCCAGACTCCTATTGCCTAATTCAAAAAGATCAGCGCCGAATTGAAAAAGTGCTTGTGTTTTGTATCTGACACACGAAATCATTTTGTGTGTAGTTCTTGAGGTTTAAATGAAACAGAATAAATTTTCATTATTCACTACGAGAGAGTAGTCTTTTCTCGCCCGAAGAAAGAGTCTCATACGACTTGGACATGAAGTTATTGCAACAATTTCTTGTTTCACACTGAGCATAATCTTACGATCATGAGCTACTACTAGCAGTACTCATGTGCATTAGGTAATGTTCAGATACAATGTTCCTTATAATTCAATTTTTTCAGATGCTATCCTATAAATAAGGTCAAATATCCTGTAAAAATATGTGATGTTAAAACAAGTTTTCAAATCAATCACAAATTGCCATGTAGTTATAATAAAGACGGAATTGAACTCTAGAAGATAATCAGAATATTACATTGTCAATTGGGTAATTTTTAGGGAATTTTACATGCAAGATAAAAAACACCGAAGTAAAAAGGGAACATTTATGTAAACAAATGTTATGAAAAACATCACTTCCACTTTCATTACCGAAATGATTGAAACTTCAAATTTAAACTGTGCCTGAAACGGACAAAGAAAAAACATATCGGTCTTTGTGAATGAGAAGCCCTCGTTCCATCAAGTTAAAGTTTTTTATGCAAGGGACTGCATGTTTGCTTTTCCTGAAGTGTCCAATGCATATTACCCTAACAGTAAAAGTTAAATATTTTTTGTAATTCTCTTTGATGATTTTAGATGTATATCCCCTGATCAAGTCACAGTAATCAAAGTGCGATAATACTAGAGATTGAATGGCCAATAATCTAGTCTTTCGTAAAGTATACTCTTCACGCTGTGAAAAAAACATTAATGTTCTGTTAGTTTTGTTGCATGTTTTCTCCAAATGGGATGTGAACAACATGGTTTGATTATGCCAGACGCTCAGATTTTTGACTTTCTGCGCTGGTTTGATTCTGTTATTTCCTTATATTAGAGTTAAGTTCGGTAGTTTTTTATTGTATCCCTGGAAACAAAAAATGATGTACTGTGCTTTGCTTGCATCAAGTTTAAGATTATTTTATTTGTACCATGATTTTGAGTTTTTTAAAAGGTTTCAACATTGTTTTGATGTCAGAAAATTTAGCCAGAACACTTGTCATTGCTATCTGTACATCATCTGCATACATAGAAATTCTTTTTTTTTGGGGAATGGAAGGGAAGTCATTGATGAAAGTAGGAAACAGAAGTGGATTGAGAATAGATCCATGGAGAACGCTGAAATCGTTTCGTATGGGTTGTGATAATGTGTTATCAAGGTGGACTGCGTGAAAACAGTTTGAGAGATAGCTCTGAAACCACGGAGTGTCGATTTCTTAGTTTGAAATTTTCTGCAAAAGTCGTTTTTGCTCGACACTATTCAAAGCTTTGTAGAGATGAAACAGTAGCAAAAGAGGGGCATTCCTTTTGTAAATGACATCGTATATTTTTTCCATGAATTTAAGTAAAGTGTGTTGAGTGATGGTATGTTTCCTGTAGGTATGCTGGTTTTGATGAAATATGTTAAATTCGTCAAAATGCTCAGAAAGTTGATTCGATGTTACTATTTCCAGTACTGTGCATATAACGGGTGAAGTTTCATCCGGTTTTACAGACGATATTCAAATAATGTAATAATAATTCATATTGTTTGAATATAAATATTAAGTTAAAAAAATGATTGGACAGCACATGAAATCTTTTAACACTAAGATTTTAAAAGTGTGATTAGTGAAATCTAAGTGTTATTAATGCCTAATGCACGAGCTTGCTGAAGTTATTCCACAAACAGAGGCTATCATACTCATTGTATTTCATTTATACATAATAGTATACTACACTTGTCAGGCCGCTACCTTGCTAGCTCTATTCCGGCCTGCATTTCATTTTAATTACAGTGTGATCTTGAATCTAATGTGTTCATGTTGGTATATATTTTACATTAACAAGGTTAAGTGAAAACTTAAAACTCTTGACCTACTGTAACTTCATTTGGCCTCTTCCGGTATTTCTATCTTATTAACATGTGACATGTTCAACTTTTCTTTTTCATTAGGCTATTTTTCTGATGTCACTTTCAATTTTATTAAACACAGTAAAGTTTTTTGTTAACTACTGTAATAATTTAAGTTTCATAGATCTCAAATTAATGAAAAAAATACACATAGAATTATCTTGTTTGTCAGTTCGTTTTTTTCAAATTTTCAGTTATTTCTATCAAAATCTGGTGATGAGGTTTATGTGCTTATGTTAGTAAATGTTTTGTAATGATAATTGGCGGGGAAACCTTTTGAGCTTGTAGTCTACTACAACTTTTTCTGTTTTATGGACATTATAATACCCATAATTTATGACATATTTTAACTTTTCATCTCATTTTTTATAATATGTAACTTTCGATTTATTAAACGCTATGAAGTTTTCAGTTGAGTAAAACAATAATTAAATTTTATGAAACATCAGCATGTCACTCTAAGAGACCGACTAGTAAACTACGAATCACAACTTAGAGTTTTACTCTGACCCTTATATATAAATTCAACATTTTAGTGCTATTGTTAGAAATCAAAACTAAAACTTAGGTTGTATGCGACTTCTTCCGAAGTAATGTTTTCCAGCAGTTTTAGTGCAATTTTATTGGTAAGCTTCAATAATAGAACAGAAAGCATCGATGTTATGTCACCTACTATGCACAGAATACTTACCACGTTCGGATTTTATAATAATTGATAATATAGCTACCGAGTCGTAATTAGTACCCTGATCATACCATGCCAATTACAAAGTAAGTCCACCAAATGTTACGAAATTTCGTAATATGATTACAGGTAGCATCAGAAATGATGTAAACTAGTGACATTAATATAGAACTGTCAGTTGCTGCTGAAAAATATCGTTTATAAAATCCACCACACAAACTCAGTAAATCCTTACATATATAGTCCAATTATTTCTATTAATGTCCAATGCGTCATAATGATTCTAGTGTGCAGTTCTGTACCGTGCACACTCGAAAGAAACTATAGGCCAAATATTATACAATTTTCTTCTGCCATATCTCTGAAAAATTGTAGCATCTAGTCCATGTCATATATGAAATCATATGGAGAAAAGTGCATGCAAAGTTTCAAGCATCAGACATGAAAGACATCACGGTAATAAACAACTTTTTAATGTCATGTATTTGGTTAGAAACTATCAGGCAACGGTAAAAACAACCACTACTGTAAGTTTTTTTTGCCAAAGATTTTGTCCTGTTATGAGCTTTACTTCCACTTTCTTGAGCATCATCTAGTCTCTTATTATCGATCTGTGTAAATCCTTGTCTCAGCAAAGTACCACAACTTAATTCAAGTACATTGAAAGGAGTTAAACTATGAATTTTTTCATCATTGACTGCAATAATGGTATCAGCCATAAAAACTTCAGGACAAAAGTGATAAACAAAGGGTTGTCTTTGGACATCGCAATCATATCATGTAATAGAGCGCTAATTTGGGTGCTGAGTTCCTGTATGCAAATATTTCTGGAGGAGACTGGTGCCATGATACCAGAATTTTTGGCATAGAGGAAATGAGGCCCCCATAATCATATATGTAGTAGCATGCGCCACTTTTTGCAACTTTTTGCAAATTTTGCAACTTTGTAACCCGTATATCTCAGGAATTAATGGAGATATTCGTTTGGGGTTTCTTTTTAAAAAGTGTATGACCTAAGTTATCATATCATTTCATGTTCATTTTAACAATAATGATAGTTTGGATGTCATGATGATTATTGCGAGAACGGTGACAATGAAATGTGTCAATTGCCTTTAAACATAGTAATAAAGTTTAATAAAGTTAAAAAACAAGACAAACAAAGTTTTACTGCACTTATATTGCTTCTTAGCCATTCTGTGCTAATGTTGGTGTCAACATAATTCATGAATGCGTTGCAATCATCCGGATCATCAGCGTCATCAGATTTTTCACTGACAGCCGCAGTTGCCTGTGAGGTCGGGTTTTCTTCCATGTCTTGACGAAGAGCTTTTTGTTCATCCAGAACACCACGGAGATAAGAGGCATGTGCAGGGGGTGCAAAAGTGAGCAGAGCCTCCATTTCAGCTAGTTTGTCTTTTTTCCAAGCAGTGAGACGTCGAGACGAAAGTCGCCTTCATAAACATTGGATTTTGACCGTGTTGTCAGATGCATTCTGTACCTACGACCCGCGCTCTGTGTAGAGTAGAGTTTGGGCAACACAGTGGTATACATAACTCGTTTTCCCTATATATGGCGCTTGGTACTGTATGATTCTCGAGGCCTCATATATGAGTCAATAAATGGACCGGTGAAAATAAGAACAGATAATTGGGATAATCTTTTAATTTATTTATCAAACACATGATGTGTTAAAAACATTTTTTAGTATTTATTCGTGAGTTTTAGTGCAAACTGGTTAAAGCATGTTAAAGATTAACCTGACGATTAACAAGTTCATGCACGAACAATAAAAATCGATACCTTGGTTCATAATAGGCCTTCCAAGTCAGAAGCCTGCCCCTTAACAAACTCCCACCAACAATTAAACTAACAGCATTGTAGGTAGCGTACAATAAGATGAGAAACAATAGGATGAAAGTAGAATTGACTATACTAAAAAAGGCAACTGGTAAAAGATGCAGCTCGATAAAAATGACTAGAAAAACACGATGTATAGCAAAGTAGATCCTTTTCTAATATTCAAATGCTCAGTGTACGGGTATGTTCAAAACCGTTATGTTCGTACTCCTTGTTTCTTGTTCACTTTAGCAGTAATTGATGCACAGAAATAGAATCACGTCTTTCAATCAAACTTACATCTGGATTGGAACCCCACCATCGAACCCCACTACACTTAGAGTGGTGTCAAGAAGCCATATCGCTGACTGACCAATCTTCATACTAGAACCGTATCCAAGAACCTAAGCTTGTTTTACCAGTAGATTTCTTTACGCTAGGAGTGGAACGCCCCTTTCAACCTTTATGTTTTATTTTCGTGATTTACTTAAGGCAGTAAGCTCGCCACGGATTTTCATTCAATTAATTATTTAGTTTTTAGTACAGCACTTTGAAGGTATTAAATAGGAATAAACTTCCAAGACTATCATTTACCTATGGTAAGATAAGAGGTGATGATCTGTTTTAACTGCGACACCTGGAGTACAGATACTTTGCGTTGGATTTCCAGATCTTTAAGTGAACAATACATACAAGGAGTAAATCCCCGTACACTCAGATTTAGAGTGAATGAAATTAGTATTAACGAGCAATGAAAACTGAGTGTTCAAATGCTTTCAAAGAAAAAAATTATAAATTTCATGAAATAAATATACATCAGCATAAGTTCTATTGTTCCTAACAAACTAAAGAAAATTGAAGCCATTTCCTAGAATAGATGAAAATTTCAAACACAGGAAAAATGCAGTTGTACCTAGAGAAAAAATTAATCACTATTTTATGTCAGACATGAACTTTATAGTACGTCTAGCAATGACAGTGTTATAAGCTCTCGAAAATTTTGATAATTGATATAATCATCAATAGGAGATTAAGAAAATTTGTGTTTTCATCGCATGGGTGATATTTGTATGGTATGGTTATTTTCCCTTCAGCGATCAAAGAAATTTTCGATGACAGAGAAGGAGATTCAAAGCTCCAAACATAGAGGGCCCGAACTCTACGAATATCTCCGAGCAGCTTAAAATTATATTCATCACGGCATATATTTCGGCTTTATGAAGAGGAAGACTAAGGGGAACATCTGACAGCTCTTAACGTTTAGGTACTTTTCAGAAGGTATCCCACAGAATCTAGGGCAATACTGAGGAAGGATACGACAGTTCTATTGATGACTCGTAACAGGATACAAAAAGATCTATTGGCTAAGTGCACTTCAGTTTCTTGTTCTGGGGGGATATTCAAAATTGTAATGTCAGTACTTCTTGTCTACGTTTGCAGCAATTGATGCATAGAAATGAAATCCAATCCTCCTATCAGGTGTGCGTCTGGATTGGAGCCTACAGGCACAATCGCACCTCATGGTCCTGAAAGGTGAGTCGAGAAGTCATCTCGCTGGCTGACCCACAGTAATGTTTTAATCGTAACCAAGAAGCTGAATGGACGTAACTCCAATAGATTCCCCTTACACCTAAAGTAGAACGTTCCTTTCGACCACTATGCTATATTTTGTTTATTGGCTTATGGTATTACATACACCACGGGTTTTCGTAAACTTTTTAATTATTTACTTAGATATTTTTGGGTGTATTATATTAGAACAAACTAAAGACTTATTTACCTGCAGTAGGATAACGATGATAATTCCTTGCAGAAATAGCACCGAGAGTTTTCGTAGGTTGTGTTGATTTTCTAAATCGTTGAGCAAACATGAAATACAAGGGGTGAAGCTATTACTCTTGTACACTATTAGTAATTACGTCATCAAGATATTCATACGACCTAAACACCTATGCTATTTAAGAAACACAGCGTCGCATATTTAAATGACATTCTAAAACATGAATAGAAAGTGCTTGCAAGGTTGGCAGAGTGCCCTATGGGTAGACTAAAATCCAATTTGCATTCTATCATTCATACCACTGTTCTCAATAATGTTCTCTAAAACAATGAACTCTTCGGGAGTATACATCCACCGTACAAATTTTATGATGTTGGATGGTTCCGAGAATAATTTAGGCTTAACTCTTTGAAGGCCAAAATACGAATTTTGTGAGTTGTAGAAACGCAGATTTCAAACGCTTTGAATGTATGTATACATTTTTAATTATGAATAGGAATGTTGCTTTGAAACTTCATTGTTATTTAGCCCTAAATCCCTTACTTTTTGTTCTACCTTCACTCGTAGCGTAAGAAAATAACAACTGAAAGCAACTTACTACTAGAAATCACATTACTCTGGCACTCTTGGTAAAAATATAGATATTTTTTTACTGAACTCTCTCAATCTAACCCTTGAAATTGTCCACGTCAGCTACGATTGTTAGAAAGATCACAACGGACTCAATATTAATGACACTAATTAATATCATGGTAATGCCGCTGTTTTCAGTCAGCTTACCTTAGCACTGCAACTCAGCCGAGAAAAAATTGAATTTTGAGATTAAATGGACGGTAACATGTTATCCCGATAGTTGTTAATTTGCACTAAATGTTTATTCGAATTTCTTTTGTTTTCTCAAACACAAATGTAATTGATCAGCCTAATTTCAATTCACAATCAGAAATTATTCTTTCTGTGCATTTTGCCAAACGGAAAATGAGTGTCCGAGTGAGCGAAGAAGTTCTCGTGGTGGAACCTGTGAACCAGCAACCTCAGGCCTTCACTAGCATCAAGCTGCACGGTCTCGTCGATGCTGGTAGCTATGGATGTAAAAACCTAGAAAGTGTCGATAAATTTACCATATTTAACTGAGAGCTGAACAAATTTTAAGCTCCCAAAATTGATGTAAGACATTTAAAGGTCAACGTGTTTATTTCAATTTATTTCGGTCACCTTAAATGCATACCGAATACAGTATACCATAAAAACTGTAGTCGTTTCTGAGTAGACGGACTCTTATAGAGAGAATCGATTTCTTGTTTTATTTTGCTTCATATTTCCACAGGAACAAATAAACAACTCTATTTCCAATCGAGTACACAGTACATAGACATTAGTACATTGGTTTTTCAAATTCTTAAGGTTAACATTCTAAGAGTAAGGGTAATGGTAGAGCTCCATGCGATGATCTCAGGAGGTTGATGGGCGTGTCCATGGGCACGAGGGCTACAGATACGTGCGAGCTCACAGCGCGAAACAACTCGTATTCATGGCCAGGTTTCGAGCCCGCAGTCTTTCTGCATGGAACAGAGTCCTGATACAGAACACAGGACGTAGACCACTCAACCACGGTGGCTACAGGATGAGAAAATTAAAACACATTCGTTTGAATATAAAGAAGAATATCAAGATACGAATGGAAGATTATTTAATTTCCTTTAAAAAACTTCAAAATATCTTCTGTTGGTATTCAAATTATCAAATAAATACTACTTCACACTGTACGTTTGGTGCATAAGGTCTTCAGTAAATAACCTCATAGCCAAAATGTTGAAGTTGTGAACTATTTATCACTCACTTTCCTAACAGTAATATATTATTACAAAAGCTAATAGGTGTTGTCAATATACTTTAAGGTCACCATATCTCTGCTATTATTCTCAATGGATCATTTTGATGCACTCACAAGTCCCTTGTTACAAGAAATGACCTGCGAAATAAAATCATCTTTCGATTTGCATATAGAATAATTTGTGTAAGCTCATTTTATTGAAGGTAAGATTTAAATGCAGGTATTCGTTGAACAGGTGTACTAATGCCTGCTATAACATGTGTGGCCCCATCCAGGCAGCACGAATTTGGGTGCATGTACGCCAGCAACTTCAGCGGCACCCACATCCAAGCCAAGAGGTACTGCCAGAGTTGGGGAGCCAATTTAGCCTCTCCCAAAACAGCGGGTGACAGCGCCATGACTGGATTTTACGCTTTCAAATTTGGTAGTAAAGTAACTGTGTTACTTATCTTTTCTCAATTTACAACGGGATATTTGATATCTTATAATTCTAAAAATATGACTGGAAATAAAAAACAATACAGCTTTTTCAATCAAAATATCGGCAGTAACCCACAGGAGGTAAATTTACTTTCAGATATCACGTTCGTAAAACATCCCCGTCAATTATGTATCCATGGTATCTGTCTTACCATTGCACGTTCAGTATACTTGCAATATGTACAATTTATGGTTAAATTCTGTGTTTTATACGAAATACATTGTTTTCTTTTTCTTTCTGCATGGAACATCGTGTATAGTCATTAGCATTATTAATATTTTTCTTCTCATTCAGGGTTATTGAAACTAATGTTACAGACCGAAATCGCAATAAATGAAAGGTTCGGTGCTAACTCATAAGCATTCAAAATATATATTCGAATTCAGGATTTTCGAAACCGGTGTTCTGGGTTGGACTCCTCATGTTCGACGGAGTTTGGCAGCGGCCTGGAAACGGACGACGGCCAGGACCAGTCGGAGAATGGATTGACGGAGAAATTTTTGAAGACGGTATAGTGACTTTTATAACTCTTCAGCCCCAACCCTCAGACTTCTCTTAACTTTGAGCCGACAATGAAAATCTTTTCTACACTCGGAATGGATTATTTTTGTTTATCCCGTCTTACTCGGAGTGAGTGCCTGATGGAATAAAGGACCGTCGAGCAACCCAACAGGATAAATGACACTGGGATGAGTTTTGATACATATATTAAGAAGCACCAAATTAAAGTAATTTGGTCTCACAACAATGTGAATCTCCTGCAATAACTCAACCACCAGTGCGCAAACACGGGCGTAATGATGGGCTTGGTAATGAGTACGGTGAGGAATCTTGAGTCAAGGAGAACTTGGAGAGGCCGATGAGGAGTGTTGGTAAAGATGTTAACTTTGTGAGAGGTGGGAAGATGTTGACTTCGGAAGCGCTTGATAGAAAGTCAGTGACACAGGTCGGTCGGTCGGTCGGTACCAATAGAAAAGATTTGAGAGAGAGATTGGCACAGGGTGTACCTAAGTAAAGGGGTGAAACGGTGGGAATATTAGGAGGGGAATAGAAATGAGCGCTTTGCGCACATGTATTGAGTGGTGGGGGTTTGTCATTGGGGTTTGTTCTTGTAGGTGGTATTTATAAAGGGTTGTCTAGAGGGGAATTGATGCTAGGTGTGGTGGTGTGGGGTGTCATGTGTATTTGGGCGTTGGAGGGGGGCCGAGTATTTTTGTTTTCGACCTTGGGAAAGCTCTGTGTGGTATCTGTCTAGTTTCTTGTTGGAATGTGAGGTGTAGGTATAGTTGTGGGTGCATTTGTGACACAGAGCGTTGCAGTCTCCTTTTGTAGGGCGGTTGGCTGGGCGCTGCTACCTGAGCAGGACCGCTCGTTGTAACGAAGCCTGGCGCTTCCGGTTGTAACGGGCCCTAGCCTCATCACCGTATTCACTTTCGTTGTCCTGTTTGCTCATTGGTCGAAGTGAAACTTCGTTTGCAACGGAAATCTAGCCTCGTACCTAGATTCACTTGCAGTGTAGTCATGCGATTCAATACAACGGCATCACTGTCACTATGTGAAGTCAGGAGCCTGATCCGACCAAATAAACCATGAACGATATTAGTGACGCTTACGAGTTCAGGGCTGTGTGCTGCTTGTGGAATGTGTACTGATAATGAATGCATGTATTGGAGGGTGGGAAAATTTGCCATGATGACCCAAGTGAAATGCAACACCAGAGTATTTCGAGGGAGCGAAGCACCCACTGACGAAGCATAAAAAGGAACATCATTCCACTCATAAAATAAAATATTACAACCACATAAAATATTACACCTACCTTGAAGCTCGGGTGAAAAAGTTTAGAGGAAAGGCCATTTTTTAAGTGGAATTCCATTTTGTCACTAATTTCAATTGCCTACCGTCTCCATCACAGTCAATTTTGTTTCAAAAACATATTCACACTAATTTTCCATTCGTTGTTTGGGGTCTACATTTGAGATCAACGTAATGCTGCAAATTTACCAAAGATATGAGGTAAGTCTTATTCTTATATTAATCGTCCACACAAAATATCCTAATATAATCGTGTTTCCTTCTACATGAAGAAAGGAATTCCAGCAGAGCAACGGCACTTAAATGGTCATCGTATTTAAACCGTAATCACGCACCTAAAATGTGTTTTAATGTTGAATGATATTCTTTATGAATTTTATTTATATGTAAATTATTAAACATAAACAAACCTTTCTTAAAGACAAATTCTGCACCGTAGTAACATTATTTCTACATGTGAAATAAGAAAACTATTTCTGTATATTATCATCTAGCCGCTTTCATGGACGATGCATTTCGGAAAACATCACTTTGCACGATTACCTGATGATTGAACTGTAACCGTTATCAACTTAGGAGCACAATTCAATGGCAGAACGAACTTGAATTTACTGAATTTTAGTAGAACTTCATAAATGATACCCTCTTCTTTAATGTTTTGCATACGCTACTTGTTCACGAGGGCAACAGCAGCTGCCAGCATTGTTTGTCTTTAGACTTGGAACTAAGGATCACATTCGTATCTTGTTGTTGAGGAACTTATATCCAGTTTTATTAATGAACGAACAATTAAAACGTAGAAAAACTTTTTTCAGCCATTTAGTCATCTTTTTCATAAATTTAATTTCGTTTTTGATTCGGAAAAAAACTAGCTTTACCTACTCTCTTTTCTTGAAGTAAGCATAAGTTTTATAAAATCATTCCGTACGTTACTGATAAAATTGTTTTTTAATTGAACAAGGGCATGAGACTATAATGGGTGAACTAGAAATTCCAAGCTAAAATTTTCTATGAGATTCTTAGCTCCTCTCGCAGTGCTAGTCATACATTGTCATGCTACATCATCACTCCTTTTCTGTTTGTCAACCAAAACTGGTGGCGTTCCAGGCAGCCACACAAAGTGCGTCGAGTGCATAAGGACTCTGGCATGCGGTCTCATCTTATTTCATGCCAGCAAAAAAGTTAATACAAATCTTAAAGTTTATGTTCATCAAAATTGACAAGAAAGTGTTTCTTTTATGATGGAATAGATTTTACAAGTATTGTCCCGTTCGCTATTGTTTGTGTCTCCGGTGTAATTGTCAAAAATAATGGTTTAGAGGGCATGCTGTTCCATGTCAATTATATTCGGCGTGAATGTCCATGACTAGGAGTACTAAAACTTTGTTTATTCCTGACATTACTTGTGTTGAGATCCAACTTCAGTATATATATTTATACATATATATGAGTTGCTGCAGTCACCCATTAAATTACTTCCGTCCCGTTTTCTATGTTCATGTGTGAACTTCCTGCGAGGACTCACTGAGTTCCTCCTTCTTCTTCTTCTTCTTGTCGCCAAGCCTGATGGTCGTATAATATATAAGCTCCAAGTTTGGACTGTTTTTTGTTTCACCCCACATCTCATACTTGCAATCGTTGCCGTACTCCATAATCCACGATGGAACTGATCTAACAGGTTATGGGCCCAGTAACCTTACTTTTGATGGCAATGATGAAAGGTATGAATTGTGGGAAGTTAAATTCCAGGCCTACCTAGACTTGAAATCGTTGAATTCCGTCCTTGAGGGCGAAGAATCAAGTCTGCATGTTGAGAAGAACAAGCAAGTGTTTTCCGAGCTCGTGCAAAGGCTCGATGATAAAAGCCTCTCGTTAATTATTCGGGACGCCTATGGAGATGGAAGAAAATCCATGAAGATACTGCGTGATCTTTACCTCGGTAGCAGTAAACCAAGAATTATTTCTCTGTATTGCGAGCTGGCCGCTTTGAAGATGCAAAATGGCGAGACTGTAACCGACTACTTGCTGCGTGCAGAAACCACTGCTTCCTACCTGAAAAGGGCCGGCGAAATGATCAGCGATGGACTGAAAATCGCCATGATTATCAGGGGATTGCCAGACACCTACAACGCGTTCTCTACCGTCGTCACACAAAGTGACAGTTCAGAAATGGACTTTCAGAAATTCAAATCAGCACTCAAGAGTGAAGAGGAAACAAAGAAAACCCGACAAAGCCACAGTGAAAATGAAGAAAGAGTTATATAAGTGAAAGACAGTAAAATTATTTGCTATTTATGTGGTAAGTCAGGTCATAAGAAAGTTGAATATAAAAATTACAGTGCAAAGAAAAATCGATGGTGTTCTATTTGTAAAAGTGCATCTCATGACACTAAGTTTTGCCGAAAGAAAGATACTGTGAAAGTAATGGCAACGGACAGTAAAGATGTGAAAGGCTCTTTTTATTTTAGAGTAACAACAGACTCAGAAAGTGCTTCTGTAGTAGACAGTGCTAATTTACTGGTGGATTGTGGAGCTACTGCTCACATTATTTGTGATAAATCTAAGTTTGAATCTTTAGATAAAAATTTTGATCCTAGTAAGCATTTTATTGAGTTAGCTGATGGTTCTAGGATGAA
>VCRD01003080.1:71812-84760 GCA_006783055.1 Trinorchestia longiramus
CTGATTCTGCCCCATTTGGCTCTGTGAAGCGTCTAAGAACAGACAATGGCACAGAGTACTCCTCAAGGTTGTTCAAAGCTGTTGTTATGGACAACAAAATAAAGCATGAATTTACAGCCCCATATTCCCCCCATCAAAATGGGACTGCTGAGAGATCTTGGAGATCATTGTTTTAGATGGCAAGGTGCTTATTGCTACATGCAAACCTGCCAAAAGAATTGTAAAATCATGCTGTCAGAACAGCTGCTTACATTAGAAATAGGCGTTTCAACAAAAGGACAAGCAAAACTCCTTTTGAGATGTTCACTAGGAAGAAACCTGATCTTAGTAACATGCACATTTTTGGATCAAAGTGTTTTGCCAAGAGTCAGAACCCTGGAAAGCTTGACCCTAGGTCAGAACAGGAATTTTTTGTTGGCTATGATGCATGCAGCCCAGCTTACTTGATTTATTTCCCTGAAACTCGTCAAATAAAAAGAGTCAGATGTGTCACATTCTGTGATAAAATTTCTAGAAATGTGATGATTGAGGATGAGTTCATTGCTGTAGATAACCCTGTTGAGTTGAAACAAAGTGGGAAGACTGACGAGGCTGAGGCTGAGTTGAAACCTGGGACTGTCCCAGAAGGGATTCAAAATGAAACTCATATAGATGAGAAGCCCACTAGAAGATTTCCTTTGAGAGAAAAGAAGCCTCCAATTTATTTAAAAGATTATGTAGACCCAGATGAGTGTGATATCACTAATCATGTTGTTGATTATTGCTACAGAGTGAGCAGTATTCCTAAGTCTTACTCTGGGAATTTCATCCCCAGATTCTGTTGAGTGGCAAAAGGCAATGAGTGATGAAATGGCTGCACTAGTTGATAATGTAACATTTGAACTCGTTGCAAAGCCCAAAGAAAGATCTGTTATTGGGGGACGATGGATCTATAGTGTTATATCGGGTCCCAATGATCAGGAAATTTTCAAAGCTCGTTATGTAGCCAAGGGATATTCCCAAGTAGCTGATGTAGACTTTACGGAGACTTTTTCTCCAACAGCACGTCTAACTTCTGTTAGAATGCTGATGGATATTGCTGTGCAAAAGTCATACATTGTGCACCAGATGGATGTGTGCACAGCTTATGTTCATGCAAAAATAGACTGCAATGTTTTTGTTGAGCAGCCTGAGGGATTTATTGAACTTGACAAAAATGGAAAGAAGTTAGTCTATAAGCTCAAAAAATCTTTGTATGGCTTAAAGCAGAGTGGTTGTAACTGGAACAATCTCTTGCATCAATTTCTTGTTGAACAAAATATTTTGTTCAATCGCTGAGCGATACTTGTGTTTATGTGAGAGAAAGCGACTCTGGAAAAGTGATTATTATTGTATGGGTTGATGATTTAATTTTGACTTCTTCTAACGCTCTTGTGTTGAGGGAAGTCAAGCGCTTATTGTCAAATAAGTTCAAAATGAAGGATCTTGGCCCAATTTCATGTTTTCTGGGTATTGAATTTGTTGTGAAGCAGGACTCAATTGAGATGAAGCAGTCAAAGTATGTTGAGAAAATTTTGTCAAAATTTAGGATGTCTTATTGTTATCCTAAGTCTATTCCATGTGATCCCAGTGCCAACAAGCTTGATGTAAGCTCTGATTCTAAGAATTTGTGCGATCCTAAATTGTTCCGTGAAATTGTTGGTAGTTTGATCTACTTGATGACTTGTACTAGGCCTGATATTTGCTATGTTGTTACATTATTGTCACAACATTTAACTCGTCCGACAAATGCTCATCTGAATTTGTGCAAATTTGTGTTGAAGTTCCTTAAAGGTACTATTTTATTCGGTTTGAACTTTGTAAAATCCGAGAACCCCATGCAAATTACTGGTTTCTCTGACTCTGACTGGGGTGGCTCCTCTGACCGTAAGAGCATATCAGGATATGTGTTTAAATCATCTAGCAGCAGTTCACTGATATCTTGGAAGATCAAGAAACAGAATATTGTTGCTCTTTCAAGCTGCGAAGCTGAGTATATTGCCCTGACCTATGCTGTGCAGGAAGGAATTTTCCTCAAACAGCTACTGTGTGATATGGATGGATATGATGAACCTGTTGGAATTTTTGTTGATAATAGAGGTGCTATTGACCTAGCCAAAAAACCCTGTTCATCATCAACGCTCGAAACATATAGACATATAATATCATTTCATTCGAGCAATTATTCAAGATAATAAAGCAGTTTTGAGCTTTGTTCCTTCAGAGGAAAACATGGCTGACATGTTCACAAAGCCTGTTACTAGACAGTCAATGCTTAAGTTCAAAGTGTGTATTTAATTCTAAGTTACTGTGTCTGACATGTTATCTAGTTTAGCTTTGTGTACATCAACTGCAAGGAGAGATGGAATTATCTTGAGTACAGTACTCCTAACGCTATTGCGGACTATGCATTATTGGTGCGTTATATTTTTTGGGTCTCGTGCTCAGTGTAATCTGTTGATTTACAGTGATGATCTGTATTTTGTTTTTCTGCTGTTCGAGATTCATAGAAAGATCTGAACGTTGAAATGTTAGCTCTAATTGGATACTATGTGAACTTTTGCTTAGTGGGATGGAATACTTCAGTTGGAGGAGGCGTGTTGAGATCCAACTTCAGTATATATATTTATACATATATATGAGTTGCTGCAGTCACCCATTAAATTACTTCCGTCCCGTTTTCTATGTTCATGTGTGAACTTCCTGCGAGGACTCACTGAGTTCCTCCTTCTTCTTCTTCTTCTTGTCGCCAAGCCTGATGGACGTATAATATATAAGCTCCAAGTTTGGACTGTTTTTTGTTTCACCCCACATCTCATACTTGCAATCGTTGCCGTACTCCATAATCCACGATGGAACGAGGCCTAACTGGTCTAACAACTTGTTAAAAAATCTTTCAATACGGACGCAAATAATTGAGAATAGACAGTACAATCTTAAAATACAAAATTGATTTAAAATACAAAATAAATTGAGTCCGAAAGAGTTCCCTAAGAGGTTGAAGTTTAATTTGCAGCCAACAATTGTAAAGTGATTCATCAGAGGGCAGATTCGTTGAAAGATCATTCAGCCTCAATAGAAGTTACAAGCAAACCTTGTTGCAAATCTGTTCTGTGACTAACTTGAAATCGAATAGTAATTTAGCAATTTTAAAAAGTGCTATGTGCATTTTCCTATACCTTCCGATGTTCTTTGTAAAGCCCCATAAATATAATGAGGTTTTATAGCATAAAATATAATACATTCGACCCACAGCGTTTAATATTCAATTGGAACTTTTCATTGACACTTTATCGTTTCAGATATTAAATTCAACTATATGTCACTTCATTACATAATGCAATGTAAAATACTTGTAATTAGTTTATAAGTTCGTCACCATTAATCGTGAGTAAAACTCAAAAGTTTGAAAATATATTCAACACAATTTTCGGTATAAATATTCCCTTACACTGTTCCTGGACTGCACGAATTTGTGCATGCATACTTGGCTGGAATAATATTTTTGCTCTACTATTTTGGCTACGCTATCAATTTCAACTATTCAATGAATTTTCGGTGTTTGCTTTAAAAAACTGTGGCACCAAGTATTTCACAATCGGAAGGATTTTCAATGGCATGGGTTATGTTAAACATGCGTAAAGGTTTATGCCATCAAAGACGTCTGTGGCAAACCAAAGATGAAGGCACTCAGCGAGCATGCACGGAACGGCAGCCATATTAGTTATATTTCAAAACAGCACTTATAAAACATGAAGTAATGAACATCAAGTATGCAATAAGAGTGAAATAGTTCGGAGTTAATATCGGTATTTCACCTTACACCAAATTATTCTAATTGTTTTAGTAGAATTTCTACTCATATACCATGACCATAAAAAATACATAAATGAATAAATGACCTTCTGATTTCCTGTTGAGGTTGATCATATTGGAGTCGGAGCACTTGGAAACGGTAAAATGTTTTAATCATGATGAATCACAGTGGAAAATTTCAGCAGTAAGCTTTAAAAGACAAGTCGTTCTCACGTTTAACCACTACTTGAAAGTAACGATAGTACCAGAGTGTGGTTTATGGTAGTACCACTATTGAAATAGTGAAGAAAAACATTAAATTTACAAAATATCTATACGTTTTATTATTGATGAAAATAGTGGGAACAAAATCTAAACGCTTCAATCACCTCGGTCATTCTCAATCTAAAGTTTTCACAAAAAAGTTTACTCTGCTGGAGTGTCATGTGCGCCATACGTTGAAATAGTTAAATATAATACATCTCTTGGGCGTATTGGCTCAATTCGCGGACAGCACTTGGGGTCCAACAATTGGGGGCTCCGAATTTTAGAAGAGTTTAACTTTACGACACAGAATTGACTGTTTTTTCTGTTGCTTCATAGCTTAGGGCTGACAGCTATGTTGTTCAATGGACTGTTGAACCATCATTTACTGTTGGCAAGTCCATAATTCCCCACAGAAACAGTCTACAATCCTATACACAAACAGTCCACAATCTCACATACAAGCAGTCCACAATTCTACACACAAACAGTCTATAATCCCCACTAAAGTACTGGGGATGCACGCTAATGATTGATTCGTTAGAGGGAGTGTGGTTCATACCACATGGGTTGATTATCTTCTTCTGCGTTTAGAATGCATGGGGTCGATTATCCTCTCCTGGCTTTAGACACATGGGTCGATTATCTTCTGTTGAGATCCAACTTCAGTATATATATTTATACATATATATGAGTTGCTGCAGTCATCCATTAAATTACTTCCGTCCCGTTTTCTATGTTCATGTGTGTACTTCCTTCGAGGACTCACTGAGTTCCTTCTTCTTCTTCTTGTAGCCAAGCCTGATGGACGTATAATATATAAGCTCCAAGTTTGGACTGTTGTTTGTTTCACCCCACATCCCATACTTGTAATCGTTGCCGTATTCCATAATCTAAGATGAAACGAGGCCTAACTGGTCTAACATTTTCTCCTAGCTTTACGGCACATGGGTTGATATCTTCTCCTGGGTGAATTCAAACCATAAGTCAAATGTGAGCAAGTCCTGCAAGCCTTTATTTAACTCCTCTCGCGTGGGATGGTGGAGACATTGAAGCAGTCATTGGAGAGGGTCCGTGACTAATGTTTAAAAAAATTGTAGAACAAAGGCACACAATATTAAGATAAAATTTATTACAGACCTAGTGCACCATTATGCATCTACTGCACCAGTACTGCTAAGTGTTCCTGATTCTACTCAGGGTTCTTACTCCTGTCATTACTTACCGTTCGTGTTCCTGTTACTACTTAGTGTTCGTATTGATGTATTGCTTAAAGTTTCTTTTGCTGTCACTCTTAAGTGTTCCGTTGACAGCAATTTACTATATAAACCACACACAATACGAGTTATTTCGAATCATTTCACAGCAATTCGACAAAAATTTACTCTAATATCGAAATTTTGATGAACAAAGTGCACAACTACGGTCAATGAGCCCCACTGTCAAGAAGAGCTGCTTTTCTCACAAAAACCTCAATTACGATGAAGGAGAGAATTCTAGATCAAATGTTATAAAACAGATAACAAGGAAAGATGTGTAATAATCAAAATAATCACCCCCGACTACTTACTGTTAGTACCCTCGTTCCTCTTCTCTAATACTTTCAGATTGACTTCTGTCTCTTCCTGGCATGCCTAGTTACCGGCAGTGACGTCATAAGGGTGATGGGAAGCAGTAGTGTCATAAGGGTGATGGGAAGCAGTAGGACCACGAGGGGCATGAGAAGCAGTGAAGTCATGAGGGTGATGAAGATCAGTGAGATTGTGAAGGAGTGAAAAGTGTTTGAGTCATGATAGTCATGAGAACCAGAAGGATCATGAGGGGGATGAAGAACAGTAAGGTGATGAGGGTGATGAGGAGCAGCGTGTGAACCGAGGAGCGACATAAAACACATCTCTCAGTTCTGCTTACACTGGCACAGGGCGATAGCACATTCTAAGTCCCAGTCATTCCCTATCCTGAAGGCCCCACTGTAATTGGTGGCGTTGCACTGCGGTGTAACATTTGTTTTCCTAGGTTCGGGCGACATGTTGAGAAGAGAGCTGTTCCCAGGTCTTCCGTGTGAGGTGGTGAAAGTGGTTTTCCCGTTACAGGTCGTAGTAGAACTTGCCTTGGCTTTGGGTGGTCACCAGGTCCCTCTTTACCGACGAAAGAGCACCAGCTGAGCACTATTTTGCTCGCATTTATCGTGCAAGTTCCTGTGCATTACATGCGTGTAATTTTTTAAATATAATCTTATTATAATCTTTTATTAATCGAATCTTATTGGAAAAAGAAAGGTAACAACTGACAATACAGGCCAATATGTGACAGTTAGTAATTAAAATTTCTCCTGAACGGAAACATACAAGTACACACACACACACACACACACACTCACACACACACACACACACATATATATATATATATATATATATATATATATATATATATATATATATATATATATATATATATATATATATATATATATATATATATATATATATATATATATATATATATATATATATATATATATATATATATATATATATATATAATTGAATAAGATAAAGAGCCCAAATATTGATAGGCGGGTTCAAAGGATGTAGTGCAGTGGCGTTAACTTTATTACAGATATTACTCAATAACTATGACTATGAATCCACAGTAGTACAAACCTGTCATTTTAGTATTGTACGTTCAGAGGGCAGCCGACTCACATGACACACAGAAGGAGATTTTCAGTTTTCTCGCGCCAAGCTCTTGTTGTCATGATATGAAAGTTATTGACTCATTCCTACTGCTAGTCTTTTATAGACTAATGGTTTTGCAGGAATGAGGGGGTTGAACACAGCATTCACGTGTAACTCGCTCGGTTGACACAGTGTGCCTGTACTCACCAAAACACGATGTCCATGAAAACACCGATTGACCACAATAAATTTTAAAAATACACAGAAATACCAACGAGAACTGTGTCTTCTTGGTAGGGACCCTGAGAAGGAAGTTGCCAGTGGTAAGAGAGATGCCTGAGAAGTACAGGCCAGGTTGGGGCAAATCGGCTTTGTCCGCAGATACCACAAACAACACG
Organism: Trinorchestia longiramus; assembly: GCA_006783055.1. Taxonomy (NCBI): domain Eukaryota; kingdom Metazoa; phylum Arthropoda; class Malacostraca; order Amphipoda; family Talitridae; genus Trinorchestia; species Trinorchestia longiramus. The sequence continues at coordinate 78,969 of VCRD01003080.1, forward strand.
CAGTTCGGCACCTGCAATGTTGGTACGAAGTGTGGGACAACGTGTAAGGGGAGTGTGGCAGTCGCTGTGCCACAGAAACTATCAGTGTCAGAAACAGCCGGCTCAGTCTTAGCCACAAGAACACTCAGAGTCAGCCATAGCAGCAATAAGTTTCAGCCAGAGCAGCGCTCAATATCAGTCACAGCAGCGATCATTGTCAGTTATAGCAGCGCTTATTCTCAGCCACAGTAGCGGTCAGTTTCAGTCACAACTGCGCTCAGTGTCAGCCACAACAGCACTCATCGTCAGACTAGCAACACTCAGGGTCAGCTACAACAGCACTCTATGTTAACCACAGGAGCATTCTATATTATACTTGCCATGCATTTTTCCTTTCATTCCAAGGTCTCCATGACCATTATTTTGATCCAATGTCCTCCAGTACAATTCCTTTCATTCAATGACCTCTAGCACCATTCATTTAATTAAAAGACCTACAGTAACATTCCTTTCTTTCAATGATCTTCAGGACTATTCCTTTCATTCTATAACCTTCAGTACCTTTCCTTGCATTCGATAACCCCAGTACCATTCTTTTCACCCAACGACCTCCAGTATCATTCCTTTCATTTAATGACCTCCAGAACTATTTCTTTCATTCCATAACCTCCAGAACCATTCCTTTCAATAAATGATCTCCAGTACCATTCCTTTCATTCAATGACCTCCAGTACCATTCTTCTCATTTAATGACCTCCTGAATCATCCCTTTCATTCCTCGATGATGCAGTCACTGTCTTGTCAGTAACATCAACATCGTCTGCCTACAACATCAAGAAGACAAATGTACATAGGTATTGCATTTGCATCGGAGAGTGCTAAAAGTCTTATAAAAATGACCAACTTTAGCTTCAAATACACCTGCACATTTTGGTCTTAGAAACGGGGGGAATTTTTCCAGTTCATGGGTATTTGGTAGTGTTCAACAGATAGGCATATAGAGATTGTGTTCCAAACTACAGAATTCTTTCCACCACTGCACCATGGGACCTCCGCAGTGGAAGAGGACAGTATTATTAGATACTAATAATGAGTATTCGCAAAAAATTCTTACATTATTATGCGATATCTTTTTATTATAAGCATAAACACTACTATACAAAATGCATTATGCATGCCTAAATATATCAAATATAGAGTTTTTTCATTTGTTAATAACACTTATCAGTACTATATAAAATAAATTAGTTGTTATATGGAAGTTGCAAAAATTTAATTAATAAATATCACTCAAAGGAATTTTATCTGACCCTTACAAATAGTTTTAATAATTTCAAATCCTGGAATAATTAATTTTTCAATATAATCAAAATATATATGTTTACAATACGAACAGTTTTTGTCATTAGAATGCGAACTATTGGATCAAGTTATTAATTTACTGTAGCTCAAAGTGTTCATGTGGAATTCGTTCAGACATTTCTAAAGGTTTTTATTTGTGAGGACATCCCTAGACATAAATACGGATCACCCCTTAATATTTAGTTTCACTTCATGCTATTCTCTGTTAACATTTTTTTCAGGAGATTCTAACTCCAAATAGAACCTAATCTAACAGATTGAATTAAAAATCCGGATATGACTAAAGTGAGGAAGTTTTTTTATAAGTCAGGAATGTTTTTTCACAGTGTCCGAATTTTATTCCAAATTTCAGATTATTATAAAGTGAAGTTTTTGAGAGGATACTTTGTTTAGTCGTTTTAGTATGCATTCTTAGTCGTGTAAGATATTTTTCTAGTGGTGTAAAGATGTTAAATTTAGTTGTGCAATTGTGTTTTCCATAACCATGCAAGTATGTTTCATCCAGTAATATTAGAATATTCTATTTTTTCGTCGTAAGAATTTTCTACCAGTCCTCTTAAGATGTTAATTGTCGCGTTGAGGAGTTTCATTCAGTAGTTTTATAATGTTAAATTTAATCTGGTCATGATGTTTGAATCCGTTGCTTGAGGATTTTTCATTTAGTTATTGTACGGTGTTCCACTCAGTCGAGCATGAATTTTATTCAGTTATGGTACAATTTTTGCTCAGTTTTGTTAGAATTATTCATTCAGTTGTGTTAGAATACTTCATACAGTCTTTTTAGAATGTTCAGTGTTATTGTGATGTTTTATTCAGTCACGAAACATTTAATTTTTGGATCTATCCTGAAGGTCTTCGATGACCCAGACTTCGATTGGCTGATGTCTGAGCCCATTTATTTAATCAATGCTCGACTTGTAACGTCCAAAAAGACATTGTGTGGCAATAGCGCACACCAAGTCCCTGCTCGTATCACGGCCAAACTTCTAATCAAAGGACGGGAGTTGGTGGTGCTTAATATGACAACAGCTTTACAGTCGGATACTGCTGAGAATCCTCACTGGGTGCAAGCCTAAAATACAATCAATAGTTCACGAAAAGAATACCAAGAGCTAAGCAATGTACGTGGTAGTAGTATAATCAAGAGTTGATAAAAACTTCAATCGATCAAGTAATTGATATGAATGATCGCTACTGACTCGTTACTCACAATAATATATGAATTTTGGGGATGCTATTCTATTGAAGAAACCTTACTTGAAACAAATACAGTAACTAGTGGAGGTTGGATGCAGAGTAGTGGCAATCCAGGGAGGAACCTGTGGTCTTGAGCCGCATGTGGCCTTTTAAGTCATAAAGTACGACTTTCTGTGGTCTGTTGAGAAAGTGTTGCAAACGTAAGACAAGGCTAGAAATAAGCTCTACTGAAAAATATACAATTTATAGATTATCAGACGGTCAAAGGCAAATTCCTAAAATATCGGCAACATTATAAGATTCAGATTGTCAACACGCAGTGAGGGAGTTTTGCCCCGTATCGCTGCATATGCAGTCTAGAACGGTACCCAAGAATTCTAAAAGGTTGTTGTTGTCTTAGACTTGCTTAATGAATTTTCTATGATTCTTTTTATGGTACAATCCTGTAGCAAAAGGGACTCAAGGAGTTAAAATAGTGCAATCTACGAGCGTGACCTATCAACGCGCGTCTTTAAAAGAAACATTGTGGGATTGAAACTTGTTCAAATTTTGTTGTTACAGTTATGTGTCGCTTAGTGTACAGGAATACAAGAGTAACAGCAGTGTGGTTGTTGACACGTGATTGTTGGCAACTTGGCTGTTGCGCAGTTCACTTTCCGTGTATCATCAGTGTCCTTATAGCCTTGAATTCTAATTTATATTGCAAACTCATAAATGCCGTATTTGCAATGAACAACCTCTGTGTGGTTGATTGACTGTCTAAGAATTTTTTTGACAAATAATACATTAAGCCATTTTGAATTGAATAAGAGTTTCGTTTAAGCCCTTGTCATGTCGAAGAAATTAAAAAGGACACTAAAAAAGAAAATCGAACCTTCATCGAGGAACAGGAATTAAAAAACTTTGTTGTGATGGATAATGATCAAATGCAATGCTTGTTATATGATACAGTTTTTTCGACAAATACATACAATGCACATCTACATTATCGAAGTCATACGGACAATAAGTAATTCAAATTAGAAGGTGAGTCTCGAATTACTTCAATGAAGAAGTTGAAAGATTTTTTTTCCAAAGTGGTAGATCAAGAAAAAGCTGCTACTAAGGCCAGTTACGAAGTCGCATACGAGTATTTGCTTGGGAAAAGTAAGCCATTTAGCGATGCAGAGCTAGTAAAGGACTGTATTATTGCAACGGTGCGATGCTTAGACTCAGATAAGATTAATAAATAAAAATATGTACCTTTGTCAAGAAGAATCAATATAGATCGTTAGCATTAATTACCCCAAAGCATAACAGATCTGTAATGATCATTCTATTACTCTTCAAACCCAACCCTCTAACATCTCTTAGCTCCGAGCAGACATTGAATATCTTTATCTTATATGTATCTTACTCGAAGTGAACACCTGAGGGAGTAAGGGACCCTTGAGGAATACAATAGGAGAAAAGGCAATTAAAGGCAGGATGAGTTTAACTGTTTGTATTTAGGCATTTGAATGTTCTATTAATTATTATTCTTCTTTCTTCGTTGCACACGTCTTGACGTCGAGTACTGGCGTACTGACATCTTGCCGGCAGTAAGTGCAGAATTACCGAAAACACGCAGATTATGCTACCTTTAAGTATCAAAACCTTCAATTGGCATTTTACGGAGACCTATAGCGAAACCCTTCTGTTATGTGTCGGATTCGTTGAATGTATGCAGAATTACATTGCATGCCATGTTTTTTCGAAGATTCATGCAAATTTGAGAAATTGCTCCTAGCTACGTTCATATCGCTATTTTAAGTAAAGAGTAAATCTCAATTTGATGTTATTTCGGGAAATATACTCGATACAGCACATTAACATGGACTGCCAGTTGCAGATCTGAGGTTTGCATGAATTGACGGCGAAATCAACGACGTTTTTCACATTGTCATTGAATGAAGTGCAGAACTGCCGCAAACGGGCAGATTATGCTACCTCTAAGTATCAAAACCTTCAAATGGCATTTTACGGAAACCTATAGCGAAAATCTTCTGTTTTGTGTCTGATTCGTTGAATGTATGCAGAATTACATTGCATGCCATGTTTTTTCGAAGATCCACGCGAATTTGAGAAATTGCTCCTAGTTACGTTCGAATCGCTATTTTAGGTAGGCCTACACAGTAGATCTTAATTTGATGTTATTTCGGCAAATATACTTGATACAGCACATTAACATTGACATCCAGTTGCAGATCCGTGGTTTGCATGAATTCACTGCGAAATCCGACGACGTTTTTCACATTGTCATTGAATGAAGTGCAGAATTGCCGCAAACACGGAGATTATGCTACCTTTAAGTATCAAAACCTTCAATTGGCGTTCTACGGAAACATATGGCTAAAATCTTCTGTTTTGTGTCTGATTCGTTGACTGTATGCAGAATTACATTACATGCCATGTTTTTTCGAAGATTGATGCGAATTTTAGAAATTGCCCCTAGTTACGTTCGAATCGCTATTTTAGATAAGCAGTAAATCTCAATTTGATGTTATTTCGGCAAATATACTCGATACAGCACATTAACATAGACTTATAGTTGCACATCCGTGGTTTGCATGAATTCACACCGGAATCAATGATTTTTTTCACATTGTCATTGAATGAAGTGCAGAATTGCCGAAAACACGCAGATTATGCTACCTTTAAGTATCAAAACCTTCAATTGGTATTTTACGGAAACCTATAGCGAAACCCTTCTGTTTTGTGTCGGATTCGTTGAATGTATGCAGAATTACATTGGCTGCCATGTTTTTTCGAAAATGCATGCAAATTTGAGAAATTGCTCCTAGTTACGTTCGAATCGCTATTTTAGGTACACACTAAATCTTAATTTGATGTTATTTCGGCAAATATGTTCGATACAGCACATTACAATCGACATCCAGTTGCAGATCCGTGGTTTGCATGAATTCACTGCGATATCGACGACGTTTTTCACATGTCATTGAATGAAGTGCAGAATTGCCGCAAACACGGAGATTATGCTACCTTTAGGTATCAAAACCTTCAATTAGCATTTTACGGAAACCTATAGCGAAAATCTTCTGTTTTGTGTCTGATTCGCTGAATGTATGCAAAATTACATTGGCTGCCATGTTTTTTCGAAGATTCATGCGAATTTGAGAAATTGTTTCTAGTTACGTTCGAATCGCTATTTTCGGTACACAGTAAATCTCAATTTGATGTTATTTCGGTAAATATACTCGATACAGCACATTAAC
>VCRD01003081.1:0-19706 GCA_006783055.1 Trinorchestia longiramus
CTTTTTTGTAATTAGTCTTGTTTGCAAGTAACCGATAGTGTTTAATATTTTGCGAAAGGATTGATTCCCACTCAAATACATCTCTAGCCGATTCCTCTGAAGGACTGAAAGTCACATGAGCTCCAACATTTGCAACAGCTTTGACATCGAGGCATCTATTTTGTGACTGAGCAAGCGCCCTCAGCGCTGCGAGAGAAACACGAGGCTTTCTTTGACAGAGGCAGGCTGCGTCGCGCCCCCTGACCACCTCTACATTAATTAACGCAGCTGATGGGAGCCAAAATTAGAAATTTACGCCCAACGGTCACAGCCACACTTGAAAGATGAACTGCAACCTCCAGGCGCTCACGGTTCAGGACGTGGGGAGAGAGGGAGCTCGCTTCACGCGAACAAAGTCGAGGGAGAATTAATGTTAAGGTTGTTTTGTAAAACTGAATGTTCATGATTACGAGTAATCTAACAAGTGAGTATCTGGACACTTTGCCAGCCATCTACTGTCATGTCCATGTTCGAAGAGTTGAAAATTTTAATAAAGTTATGCTCATATTTGTGTCATGTCATAAAACACAATGGGAACAAACAGTAATCGAAAAATTTCGTGAGATTGTTGATAGTCTGGATGCGAATTATTTCAGTAGAGTAAAGAATACAAATATATTATTACAAGAATTTAAGTTCATTCCAATATAAATTGATATTTGTTTGTGGAAGGGCATGCTGGAACTATATCAACGAATGAAAATGAATAATGGTAGAATATAAAGCCCAGTTTTATATAGTCTGTAATGAAAAATCTGGATAATTTACACGGCTAGATTAGATCAGCGGAAATTTTTCGTCAGTCTTTCATTAGTTTGGATTGAAAAATGCACTTTATGGTGCAGCAGAAGCCGTGCCCACTTTCTCTGTTCTTCAGTTTACTATTTTTTGTCCATTTCTTTAATACATGTATTTCATTCTTTCACTTTTTTAGACGCAGTTTATTCCTTCATTTCCCAGTTTCTCATTCGTCATAATTTTTCTATGCCATTTCCTCAATTTTTCTCTGCTTAGCTTCAAGTGGACTAACAATTTTTAAACAAGCTGATACTCCCTTTTGTAAATTTAACAATAAAAAGTGGAACTCGGGAAACATGGATGTCTTTGTCTGCTTCAAAGTAGTCGAGGCAGGATTCATTTCTTCATTCTACAACTATGTTTTCACGCTAATTTCCACACAGTATTAATGAAAAGAATTGATTCCTTCAGAATGCACAAAATGAATTTATTTCTTCTAGACTTTAAATTCATGAAATTGGTACGTCTGTGTTTTCATTATCCAACCTCTAGCTATAACACATTCCTTCATGGTAAAAAAAATTTTTTGCATGATATGATACCACGTTGTTTTGTTCATAGTAAATCTAAAACATAATCTTTGACCAGTGATCTGCATTCTACCAAACGTTGCCAACTCGTTTTGTACAAGCTGTTACTGGCTCGTCTTGTACGAGCACTTGTTATTTCGTCTTGTACGAGCCTTCGTCAGCTCGTCTTGTACGAGCTGTTACGGGCTCGTCTTATACGAGTTGTTGTCATCTCGTCTTGCACGAGTTGTTGTCAGCTCGTCCTGTACGAGCACTTGTCAGCTTGTCTGTCTTGTACGAGCTGTTACTGGCTCGTCTTGTGCGAGTTGTTGTCAGCTCGTCTTGCACGAGTTGTTGTCATTTCGTCTTGTACGAGCTGCTACTTGCTCGTCTTGTACGAGCACTTTTCACCTCGTCTTGCACGAGTTGCAGTCATCTCGTCTTGTACGAGTTGACATCTCGTCTTGTACGAGTTGACATCTCGTCTTGTACGAGTTGTTGTCAGCTAGTCTTGTACGAGTCGTTGTCATCTCGTCTTGTATGAGTTGTTGTCAGCTTGTTTTCTGTGAGCTAGAACTGACTTGTCAAGCATGAGCTGTGATTTGCTCGCCTTGTGTGAGTAGTTGTTCGCTTGCACAAGGTTTTTAAACAAATTTCATAGTGAACACAGAATTACTTCATGGAACCCCAAAACTTGACGAATGATAACAAGATGCTTTCTATTTATTGCATGATAAGCAATAGAGAATAGAGACTACTGATGCCCACGTATAAAATTGTTCAAAAATGCATATTCGAAATTCCAAGTCTATTTGGTAAACAAGATTGTTTTTGAGAATTGGTATGTTACGTTGAAATTTGACAAATTTGAAATTTTGCCTTCTAAAGATTTTATAATGTAATAGATTACATAATGAACAGGTAATTTTAACATTGATTTCAACAAAAAGCTCGTTCTGTTTCTTTACAAATGATTTTTGACTATACATTAGGAATATTTCTCCTCAAAATAGAATGTCTGTGCGATTGAAGCGATGATCTCTGTTTGGTAGGAGCATTAAAATGTTTTTCTTTTCAAATTAAGATTTCTCAAATTTGCTTCTAATTATATACGGTGTCGCGCAAATTGTTTACTCTCTGAGAACTCTTGCTTACTTAGGCAACGTCAGTCACCATTACGGGGAATCGCTCACAATGTTTCAGTGCCTGGAGCTTTGTGTTGAGTCTCTCTTTATGCGTTCACCTTTACCCTACAAACTCGAGGCTCTGTAGACTCTGGCTATTGACTCCAACATTTTAAGACACATTGGATGTAAAAACAAATGCTGAGATTAAATAAATAGTTTAAGTTACTGTTGTTTCCTCAGAGTTACTTCCATAAATAAACGCTTAGTATGAACGAATGGAGCTTCCAATATATTATTTGAGCACAGCAGTACATTATTCAATTAATCATTATTTTTCTACTTAACGGTGGAGTTTGTATCACCAGTCTATAGCCTGAGTTTACACTAGCTCACTTTCAACACGATATTATCAATTGAATATTTACTTAATATGTCAACCCACCTTGGATGAGCAGCTATAACAGTGTCTATTGTAGAAGATATTGTCGACCTGTCTAGCATCCCAGCAGTCATTGACCTGCCTTTTGTAGAATAGAATAAAATAGAATATGGTAACAGGAACGAGTCGTTTGGTTCATTCTTAAGCTGCTACCCAAGTTCCATACTGTGTAATGTTAGGGCATCAATCATGCACATGTATCTTGATCACGCACAGTCGTCCCTGTTACTGCTGTTGGTTTTAGTCATTTACAAGCTAATGATTGGTCACTGAAGCCTATGCTTTGCCAACATATGGGTCCATTTCTGTATCATTTATTTGATTACCATGGAGACGATGTGGTAGTAAGTTTTAAATCGAGTGAAATAACTACCTTCAGACTGTCGAGAGTTTTGTGGTTTTACAAGTGTTCCTTGCAATGCCAGAGTTGAGTGCTGCAGAGGTGAGTCTAAGTATTAACGTGGCGTCTAATTTGCGTAATACTAATTTGCTTAATTTGCCTATTGCCTCATCGCTGCTTGTTTCTCTGGTGGAATGATGAGTTGGGTGTGTTACGAGTGTATAATCGCAGTGTGTGTGTGTGTATGGGGTAACACATGATTGTTAACATTAATATTGTATCTGTAATCTGAAAAGTTTCCTATTGAAGAATGCTAATTTTACAATTTTAGACTGTCTAACTTTACAGTTCAATCAAGTTTATAATTTATTTTGATACTTTTCATGGTCAGCCTCAGAAATCGAGGATATCCTACGACAAACCACGTTAAACAAGTTACTTTATTGCGAATATATTTATTGGCACGATGCTGCAAGTGCAAGCTGGAAGGTCAAAGCTGTAGCCAGAAGCGACCGCAATACAACGGCAGAACCAGGAAAGTGAGGCATGGATATCTGCATGAGAGAGGCTCGTAAAACAGAGTGTTATAGAGGCGCTCTCACTCATCTGGTGACCAAGCCTCCGTGTTGGCGTCTGTCATTATGGATCATTATGGCAGACTACGCAATCACGGTCACAGCTTCAATACACCGGATTACCCTCGCCAGCAGCATGCATCTGAGTTGACGAACTGGAAGCCTGCAAGGTTTTTTTCTCGCTCTACTTCTTCTCCAGCGATAAATTTAATGCTAGAAATATATTATTATGAGGCTATGGGTATTGTATTTTTCATTTTAATGATAGGTGTTGAAATGTCGTGTGTATTGAAATAGATTTAATATTGATAGGCAATTGCAGGTAGTCTGGTAGGATATAATTACCCTTGAATACTTTGTAAGCCATTTCTGTGCAATATTTGTTTAAACCATTGAAAATAAATGAACGACAAATTAGTTATTTCTCTCTCTGTATGAACGTAAACTTTGTCTTACGTTCGGAACAACAACATTATCATCGTCAACAGAATAGAATTCTGTACATGCCTTTAACTTGCACAGTTTCCAGTTTTCGACGAAAAATTATGGCCTCTATTTTGGAGCCTAAGTTAATTAAAATCTCATTAAACTTTACACTCCAGCATTGTTCAAATAGATTCATTCGTTAACATGCTAGCCAATCGTCATGCATTACTGCATAGTCTATTGTGCTGAAGAATTTTGAACTAAAACGTGCAAAGGAAACTATTTTACCATCCATGTGATAGGTGGCTAAATGCAGCGTTGTCGATGACTTATATATCATTTTGTAATGTGAATTTTTGCACTGACATCAAATTCTTTTCATCGCAGAAGCCAAGGTCCAGTAGTGTGCCTTTGCAGATACGTGAAAAAAGGATTTTAGTTCTTGCAAGACGTTTGTTTATAGTGTAAGTTAATTACTGCTTTCTTATTTTTGTAAGAAGAGGTCTTCAAGTCGTTGTGGGGAATGGTGGACATGGTTCCGACAAAAATGTTTCACACTTTTGTCAAATTTTTTGCTAGACACTTTGGGTTTCTTCTGAATTTTTCTCTAGTAGTATTTACTAGTTTTGACTTTCTGGCAGTTCGAAAACGACTTTTTCAAGGCCTGTTCTCTCCTTGCCCAGTCTCGTTGAACCGCTCTAACGTTATCCAGACGCACATTCTGTCAACTTTTAAAGTTTATGTAGTATCAGTTGTAGCTTTCAGTTAGATGCAACTCTTAAATATTTAATTTTTTCTTTGAATCATTAGCCATTGTTATAAATATTAAACCTTGAAACCGTATGATTTTTTTCAGTATGGGAAAATTGTATGTAAATGGAATGACATTACAAGCAATTGATTTTGAATATGAATGTAGAGATAATTATTGAACATCCTGTACTTTTATATTAACACTAACTGATTAAAGACTCGCGGACAGTCTAGCATAATGCATTACTACCAGCGGTTCCTCAGTCAATATATACATATTTATGCATGCCGATGATATTATATGTATTTAATTGTTTCAAATTGTCCTAATTGAATGCTCATTCTCTTTAGCATTGTTAATAGAGGGAAAAAAGCAGTAACTCTTACTTATAGTTCTGTAATTGTTGAGTGCAGTCCTGGGTAGATAAACACCTTAGGTTTTGTTTTAGCGCATTTTTTTCAAAAACGACTTCAGGGTTCTTTTGGACGTTAAAGAGTTAAGTTTGCTTCACTATGGAAATAGCACCATAATCACAAGTTTTATTTTAATATAAAAATATTCTTTTTATCAAGTTAGGGAAGCCAGCTGCTATAGCTATTTCAATGTGGCATTCAACGTAAAATGTAACTTAAATACTCGGAGTATTTCCCGTAGATTATTGATATTTATAATCTTGCTACGTGCGAAATTTTCAAGCCAGTTTCTCTCTGTGTGATCTGTCTAATATGCATAACATGCATGATTTTTATCAGTTAATGCATGGTCTTTGGAGTTATACATTTCAACTTACATGAGGGTTACATATAATTCTGTACTTAGCATATTTTTTCAAGAAAATGGAAATGGACCACAGCCACTCATTGGCTGATCGCACGACCGGCATCGTCTTTTTCAGTAGAATCGAAATGTATTCATAGCTTTTGTCAATTTTGATTGCAGAAATGGGTGCATAAACACTATTTGGTTTTGTTACTGCGCATTTTTTAAACAGGACTCCGTGAATGCTATCCAAATAGTATTCAGTATTGAATAGTATACTGCTTGAATACTATTTAACTGAAAACGTTTCCAAATCCTGTGCTCATTAATTTCTCAAAAAAGTTCTTAATAGTTTTTTTAGGTTTTTGAAAGATCATACTCGCTACAAGTTTTTTACTGACACGATCATCGCCAGATAGCAGTCTGAGCTTTCTGTAGTCTTACAGCTCGTAGTTTTAACTTTCTCCATGCAAATGGTCTTTCTTGCATCCCATTTGAGGACAAGAAAAATCTTTGTTCGTGAGGACTAAGTTCGCCTCAAAAATGTCGGAATTAATACTGGTAGGAGCTCACCTGTGACATCCCTAAGAAAAACTGCGGGTCTTTGATGAACGAACGCGCCGTCCTGCAGACAAAACTTTCATTTTTGGTGCTTCTGGATAATGAAGAATATTTCTTCAAGATTCTTGGAATAGAGTCCGTCTTATTGTAATTCTGTATAAAACTAGTGTCTTTTGAGTACACTTATTAAAAACTGAGTGTATTTGTACGATAAATGTGATTGTTGTATGCGAGAGACTGTGAGCTGTAGTGATCTTTGGCGTAGATTTTAAAAAATTGAATCTTAGTTTTAGGAAAGCTTAAAGCTGCTATTGTTTGTTCATTCTTTTGTTTTATCAGGGTTTATCGTAAGCGAAAAGTTTTTTTCTAGTATAAATTGAAATAATAATATTGGTAATTGATATATGGTAATGATTACAACTTTACTTTGAAACTATGCCACAATTACATGTTGTCACGAGAATAATAATAATAATAATAATTATATCGCATTAGTAGCTAGTATATTTATTAAAGTTTTCATTATAACTATTTCGGAGTAAAATAGAACCATTATACAATAACTCAGATAGTAAGATTGATAGAAAATTTTAACTTCAAGGCTATACGTATAGATACTTTTTAAAATAACTGGTACAAAATGTGAATATGGCCATAGTTCAATATTGATTTTGCAGTTTGGGTTTAAAGTCACACTGATGATTAATTGTTTATGGATACATACAGAATATTCTATTTTTCATTAAATGAAGTTTTTCATAGTGAAACTTTTCATGGCTTAATGCACGCAGAACTAGTATGAAAAAACTGAATAACAAAAGTGACTTATCAGTTAAATCCCATTGGTTAGCAACGAAAATCCTTCCAGTAACAGAGTATAGATATTTCTTAATCATTTCCTCATGGAAGACACAGAAATGACATTGAAAACTTTGAATTACCTCTTCGGTCGGAGATATTTTCTATTTAAGTAAGATATGTATAAAAATGACGATGAAATTTAATGTCTGAAGATTGTGTAGGCACAACTAAATGTAACAGTGGTAATTTAAGGTCAAATTTACGAATACAAAGAAAGTTTGGCGTTTCAGAGATGATTTTAGCACAATTGAATGCGGTTATAACGAGTATTTTCTTTTGTACAAATTGCTCTGTATAGGTTTTTTATAGTGCTGGATTATATGAATTTAATTATTTTTAGTTTGTGAGCACTATAGTAAATAGTAATCTCATTTAATTGAAGGATATAAAAATAAAAAAATAAAAGTTTGAACGACGAATCACATGTGCCTAAGTAGTTTTGGTATGTATGATAGTTTAAGTTGGCAGCATTCCTATACATCAAAAAAAGTAGACAACATCTAATATCAGCTGGTAGCCGAATCATTTATTATGAATATGATTAAAATATCCGTAGGAAAAAATTAGATATAGTTTTAACAATTTAGTGGAGTTTATTAGGAATACGTTTATTATCTTTATTCAGATTAACAAGATTGGACGAATGAGATCATTCATTTAATTATGAGGTCATTCGAACCAAAGTGGGGATAATAAAATAGTTGAATAACCGATTTGTAAATCAGATATGTATATATTCAATTAAAAAATGCAATTCAGTGTTCTCTAGTTTTCTCTTTACAATATTAGATTAAAATCCAAGATGTTCAGTAACTATGAAAACTCATCTGAAAATGTTTGTTACATATGTGACGTGGTGATATTTCTGCCCAGAAATTCCGAATTACTCCAATAGTAAAAAGCTCTTCATCATTACAGGACCCTGATATGAAACGAGAAGCTGATCTATCGAGTGACCCACAAATGCTTTTTTAGGTTGGTTTAAATGATTGAGACTGTAGAAATGAAAGGCATTGATTAACATTATGACCATAAGTTATATTTGGCTTATGAAATATTTTGTGTCACCTAGACACGAAAGCTCACTGATTTATATACTCGTGGAACAATAATTAAACAAGTTGAAAAGTAACTTAAATATTCGGAGTATTTTCCGTAGATTAATATACGAAATGTACGTCATCCGTATGACGAGTTTCACAGCAGTTTCTCAACATACAATTCTTTTAATATCGTCACCGTAGATCAACAAATTATCAATTTGATATTTATTTAATTCAATATTGGCAAATGAATAGTCACTATGAGCCTGGAATAAAACAATTTGAGCTGGGCTCTTTTTAAAATAAATGAAAAGTTTAAGGTTTCATGGAATCACTCAAAAGCTAAGTGCATAATAGTGCAAATGTATTTATGAGTATCATGAATAATGATATGATGTTACGAAAAAATAATTTAATTTTTCCCAGACTTACATAATTTCTTTCATGAAATTTAAGCACCTGAAACAGATATTCTTTTTAATTGCTGATATTGAATATTGAAATATACCTATATCGAGCAATAATATTTAAACCATTTGATGTCAAGAAGGTAGAAAGCATTTAAGTCGAGTTATTTGAGTTTCAAAGTTCATGAAAGAATAATAAACGTTTCATTGCCTTCACAATAAAAGTTTCCATTTTTGCATGAATAAAAATGTTGAATGTGCTTCATTAACTGATTTGATTTATCAGGATAGTAGTTTGTGAAAACAATCATTGTAGTATACATACACAAATTATTTTTTTATGACTTCAACACTCAACAATCTTTTTATATATAATGTTTACCCAACAACCTTACGATCAACACTCAAATGTATGACAATGTACAAACGAATACATACTTTTTACGCAATTCACTAGGATGTACTCTACATACTTACTATACTTAGCAAGAGTTTGACGACATATTTTTTATTTCACAGTCTTATTCATAATTTTCTGTATTCTATTCACTGCAATGACTATTTACGGATGTAGATTTGAAAGATATCTTCAGCCCACTCGTTCATGTGTGTTTTTGGATTCGGTTTCTGGATTCATATGACTTTAGTTTATCTCATCAGTAATGGCTGTCATCAAAATATGGTTATCCTTTGCTTGTAGATCTTATTAAGAATAGAATAGAATAGAATGAGGCTATAGGAACGAACCTTCTGGCCCATTCTTGGGTCGGATAATTACTTCGATAATTATTCGGTTGTTTACCCAAGTCCCATGCCGTATTTCTAGCCGCGTCATGTCGGCAGCGGGATTCGAACCCGGATCTTTCCGCTCGCAGGCAGACTCGCTCACCAGTCGACCAAGCTGGTGGTGATATGCAATAAATAACCTGAATTAAACCATGGATGATTAACTTTATTAAAATTGAATCGAAAATTACATTTGATGAAAGTACTACATTTGATGTACAAGCATACTATTTGGTTTTCAGTTTTTTCATTTTATGTAGTTCAAGCACACTTTTTGATTTTCATGTGCAAAAAAATCTATTAGTTATTCCTTTCTTTAACGTAAATGGCTATACAGCTTATAAAATTGTAAAGTTACTGTATTTGTGAAACATCTGAAACATAAGATTCCAGATCACCTGCATAGTGTACACATTATTCATCTGTAGGATGACACGACTCTAGAATTAAGCACTTTGATTTCATTGACTCAGATCAAAGTATATTTTGTGCTCGAGAGGGAGTGGGCGGTGCGACGCAGAGGCAACGCGAGGCGGCGCTGCTTCAATACCAAGGCGGAGCATCTCTGTATGTCCTGGAGGTCCTACCCTCAGTCCCTCAGTCTGTCCTCGGACGCCGTCACAGTTAGAGTGCTAGTGTCGTGCTTCGTGTCTCCATCCCAGCAGCTGCATGCTCTGCTTCTCGTCTACAGCTTACTTGGCCAGAAGTTCCTGAAAAAGTTTCTAATCAGAATTTGAAGAAATATCTAGGCAAAATTATTACTAATATTAATGAGAAGATTCCATAGAAAAAGTTTTTCGTTAACTCTATTTTGTTCAAGTTTCGCTTTATGTATATAATTACAGAACATCACAAGCGACATCTAACATCCTTAGTTAGCGTTTGAGTATCAAAATGACGAGGATAGTTCATTACCTTGCGTCCTCTTATAGATAAAAATCCTGACCTGAGCAACAAACATGCCAGTAATGCCCGGGCGAGGGCCGGTGCTGCCCTGTTGAAGTTACCGAGTCTCTCTAGCATTCCAAGAATACCTCGCACAGAAGCTTTCATTTACATGTGATCAGACTAAACATACCTTTGTTATTCAATTAATTCTGCTCTCAGACATGAAACTTGACACGTCGCCCTATCTTCTCATTCGATTTAAAAGCAAAAAAATTAATAATGATTTTAAAATAGTAAACATTCTTTCTCGTACTTTCTTCGAGCTCATTTTGTCATAAATTAAAGAAAGCTTCTGAGAAATTGCAGTCGCTAAAAAATCTTTCAAAGTTGAGAGTCCTGCTCTGTAGTAATCTAACCAACGACGCTGTACCATCAGACCTTTCTTGAATCAGGGTCGAGTTAGGGAAGATTTTTGCCTTTGTTCAAATTAAGGTTCCCATCGAATTAAAGACAATTCTATTTAAATTAGAGGCTAATTTTTGATTACTCAAAGTCTGCTACAAAGATTTCTGCTCGAGAGGAAAGTGTTTTACTTCAGATTTCAGCCTGCAGCGTCTTGGTATTCCCAGGAAATGAACTCGTTTCCTGACTTTTTCATTTACATAATCGTAAGAAGGTGAGCAAAAGGAAAAGGGGTTGGGATAGGTTCGCTTTTATGCGAAAAAACAACTTGTGTTTCACCTGCCAGAGTAGCTTTATCTGAGCGATATACATGTATATGAATGATTTTCTCGTGTGTATGAAATACTTTAGAAATCTGAAAAACATCATGCATTTCAAAGTATATAAGGTGATTATCACACATCAATTAAAATTTTAATTCAAATAACACTCTTTGAATAAACTAAAAATTATTGGATACGATCTGATCAATAAGTTTTATACCTACGACTCATTGACTTATAAACTAGAAGAGCGATGTTCGTTTGTAAAATAATAAATGATCAAATAAAGCATATTGCAAACTACGAAAATAATTCCTTACATGGATGTGCATAATTCCCACTAAGAAAATATTTACTGAATTTGGTTTAATTTCAATTCCGTCAGAACTAAGTCAGCTAAGTTCTAAGCAGTTATTGAATCAAATTTCATTCATGAACTATAAATAAGAACTTTTTACGAGGTACAAATGTAAATTTAGGCTGTGCTTTCGGTGCCATATTCTTGCTGCTCCTCTCCACTGTATTATTCAGCTGAGTTTTATTATATATTTTGGTATCCTCCAGGTAGATTAATTTAAAGAAGTAGGTGTACAATTTTTCTAATCTCTGCCATTAAAAAGCGGTATTACGAAGAATGCTGTCTCGTTTATTTATAGTAATTTCAAATTTATGAACTTCAAAATACGTAATTTAATAATACTTTCAGTCATGTTGCATTCACTAACAGTTCATATTACAATATATACTTCACGAAAGGGTAAATATTTACTCTAAATAGGAATTGAACTTCATTTGTTCATTTCAAAAGTCATACATGTTATAAGCAGCACGCTTAAAAAAGTGTTCTACTGGGATGCAGACATTTTGAAATATCTGCAAATAACGTTGAGCATCACTTGTGTCTCACTAGACGAGTGTTACTTCAACAGTTTTGGTGGTAGGAATCCATGATTTTTTCCAAGAGGTTTAGTGCCATAAATATTCGAATGCACTTAATCAAACAATAAAAAAGTAATAAGCTGATATTTGATCAAACACTGCACCAAATCTTTTCATAAATAATTTCAAGAAAATAGGTGAAGCAAAGTTCCTTTAGAGCCCTAGGCTTTAGAAATCTTTTTGGATTTAAGACAATGCCAATTTTAAACCAATCATTTATACTCGTCTTAATTCTCCCCACAGAAGATAAATATCAGCACTTTGTAGGTTTTATGCCATTGTTGTTTCTTTTTGTGCTGTTACCAGAGCTAAACTAAGATCAGTTTCACAGCTAACGGAAAAAGAATGCACAAAGCGACCAAAGCCAATAAACAATTTCCGTAATGTATTGCACTTACATACTTTCACTATTTTCCCTTGTCTCGATCAAAAGTGGTTGCATCTGCCATTCACAACAAAAGATTGCTTATTTTGTTCAACTTGTGATGATTTAGTCCAGTTATCGGTGACTAACGGCGCGGGACTTGAGTAGTTACCCAAGAATGGACTACTCGAATCGTTCCTGTTGCAATATTCTATTCGATTATCCGGCAAGCCAAAGGAGGCATCGGAGGATCAATCCTGCTATATCATAGCCATTCGTTTTTTACGCTCGATGAAAGAAGAAAGAAGACGCTCTTTAGGCAGGGTCGAAGAATTGCTGGCTCAAGCTTATTTATTATTCACTTTGGCCTTTGGAGCAGAATTTTACTATCTCAACATGTGAATTATCCGATTTACGTGTGTCCTCGTCTGCAATTCATCAAACCGAGTCTCTGTAGCACCCACAGTTTATGTCACACATTATTTTACTCAAATCTCCCTAAGTTTTCCCTTTTTTAATTTCAGTTACAAGTTTGTGCACAGTACATGATGGGACAAAAAGTCACACTCCCATACGATTAGAAATATTCAATTTCACATAGATCTGTAAAATTCATCATTTTATTCAAGGCTCTACAGCTTTTACTTTAAGACCCACTTCTTTGTCTGGCGTTCTGCTGAAAGCACTTTACCGCTCTTTTTTTATAAATCATTCATTTGTTTTGTAATCGCACTATTCAATCTAAAATTTATCTTTGACATTCCTTATGAAACTCACTATGTTACTTTCATTAAGTCTTATTTTCTTCTCTTTCCATTAAATTATGAAAAAAATTGCCTTCGGTTCGCACAAAATCCCACACGTTCATTAATAAAAAGGGGCAACTTGGAAAAATTTATCCCATTTGTGACTGCCACTAGTTATTCTTTCCATTCTTTATTTGGATAGGTGCACTTCAAGTTTTTAACCTTCTTTTTTGCTGATATCTAAATTATTGATGTGCTTTCTACGTTCTCTCAGTAAGTAAAATTCAAATAATGGCCTAAATGAAACTTATGAATTAACTTTTATATGTAAAACCTGAAGTTGGTAACATAATGCATGTCAACTAGAAACAAAAAACCTATTAATAAATTACAAGAGGTAAACTACAGTACCATGTTATTAGTTATCAAGCCTATGTTACTCATAGATCTTTTACACGGCTGACCATTTAAAGAAAGGTTCACGATTAAACTCAGATTTGAAAGATAGGATATATATGTTCATTTTTCCGGCTTGCTTTTAAAATTGCAGCTCTCCATAGGTTGCGTGACAACACAATGGTTAATACAAGTCTGCCATTCATATTTGACGGTCTCCGTCACTAAGCAACATGAAGGCTTCCCAGCAACTAACTCCATCCACAACATATTAGATGAAAGCATGCGTGTGTTATTTTTACAGGGGAATTCCTCGTGCCCGCATATTCCGCTGAATATTGTAATTTGTTTACTAAACAAAATTAGACATGTTGAAAGGAATAAAAAATAATTATAATTTCTAAAATAACAAATTTTTAATACAACATTACCTAGATCAACCAGTAAAAAATAAAATGCCTAAATGAGGAAATGAATCCTAATTTGAAAGAATGAAAGAAACAGTGAACCCTCAGCATAATTGCCTTGCTTTTTTTGGACCTCAAAACAACAGTAATTATATGATCCACATTGTCCATACGAAATAACTGCTGCTGGGCTGATCCTTGTTCCGTACTGAGCTGTTCCTGCCAGTGCCAGTTCCATGTTTGCTCTTCCGGCCCACAAGCCGTCTGCAGTACAACAAGCCTTTGTCGTCCTACGCCTGTCGGAACCCATTCTTATTTATTTCATTGAAATTGATGCATAATATTCCTTGAAGTGCGTATGGGCGACCGGATGTGGACTCTGAAGTGTCTTTTGAAGAATATTTTGAATACGAACTGAAAATTATCGTTTTGAAATCATAAAAGTTGTAATGGGGAAGTTTGAATGAGATTTACAGTTGATATCTTCAGTAATATTATATGTGCTGGCAAATGACATTTTTATTCATCAATTGAGTTTACAACAGAAAATGAAGTATCTCTACTAATATCTTTTAAACTTGACATCATATAATTTACGTAAAACACTCATAAAACCTCAAAAATTAATTCATTGGATTTTTAAAGCTCAAATAATTTTCTTGTAATCCCGGTAGACATTACAAATAAATATGCAGATGACCATTCCAAGAAAATCTTCAAATGATACCATCATCTTAATAATTTAAGAAAATGTAAATGATAAACCTATTAAATTAATATTGGACGTAATTTATATATTTACTGTTTTTCTAAATTCAAATTCAATCAGTAATCAATATAGTGAGTGTTCTAAACATTGAATTACTTAGTAACGAAAATACAAGAAAAATGAAAATAAAATCATAACACCACAACGGTTGTAATTTCAAGCTAAACTTTCATGCTTTAGCGTTTAAATGCTCATGAAGACACTCTCCTATGTTGGGTTGTGCTCATTTTTGCAGGCAGAAACTTTTCTTGAGTTAATTTATCAATCGATGAAGCTACGATACTTCAGAAGGCTGTTCGCTGCTGTTTATAGAAAACATTGAACTGAATGGCAAGGAAATCCTACCGTAGATTCACACATATGTACATTATTTGTATTAAGATTCGTAAACTGTCACTCTCATCCCCAATCCAATGGTTCATGCGTGAAAATTAGAGGTGTATTGACTATTTAAAAATATATTGTGACAACATAATACTTTTTCAAATACGTATATCAACTGAGTGCCTCAAATTGTGCAAAAATAGTAATTAAAAATACAAGTAATTATGAACAGATGCACTACCTACTGATACATCCCATGATGCTAAGGTGTGGAACTCGTCGTAAATTGTAAAGCATGATTACACCATGAAGCTGCCAATTGTTCTGTTGCAGAGATTCAAGATGTAGGTCATCATTTCAGGTATTGATTTTCGCTGGGGTATTGAGTTATTAGTGCCTGGCTCAAAGTCACATTTCTGGTACCTCGAGAACCATCGATGAAACTCTACTGCAAATCTAAAAATTGATTTTGTCCCTGACACAAAAATTTTCATGCAATCTATTCAAGTTAGCGATCTCACTGCAATAACTAATTTTACTCAGAAGACAGTAATAGACTGGCATACAAATGGGCAAAGAGATAATTTTCATGTGAACTAAATTTCTGAAGTAGCCTTGCCAGCTCCTTCACTATGTGAAAAAATGAAAGGATGTGGATGATACAAGCATTCACTTTAGCACAAGGAAAAACTAGAAAAATTAAGTATGAAAAAACTGAAAATTGAGGAAAGCGCTTATCATAGAGAACGACTTTGTGCCGTCAACCGTGGAGCCCTGGCTATGGGTATAGACGTCACTAGTGTTGGGCAAACCACACCCATGTTCAGTGTTCCATGGTTAACCTCATCAATTGCTTCATGATCATGTGAGCTTCTTGTTATGAGATTTAATCACCTGTAAGTTTTTACAATCAGAGTCACGAAATGGTTGAAGAAAATGCATCTTCAGTGACAGCGTTCTGAAGCTTTTCCGATGGAAGCCAAGTCCAAAAATCTTCTTCCACCTGAGTATTTCAACTGATATAACGCTGATGCAAATCTTCTGTATACAAAGAACACCACGAGGCTGATGAAGCAAGACTTAAAAGTCAGTCTGAATTGTGTTAATCATACCACTAGTTCTGAAGTACTCATTTCATTGCAGTTAATAGGATAGAATAGAATAGAATGAGGCTATAGGAACGAACCTTCTGGCCCATTCTTGGGTCCGATAATTACTTCGATAATTATTCGGTTGTTTACCCAAGTCCCATGCCGAAGATCTAGTGATAAGTTTCATTTGTATTGCGTTTCCAGCTGTTTTTTCAAGATTGATGATCTCTTCTTAATAACTTATTTGCTAATTCCAATAGGGCTAGTTGGAAGAATCGTCATTCTAGCATTTTGCCAATAATTTCCTCGGAATTAAATGCTAGAACTGTACCAGCATTACTGAAAACAATGCTTGAAGCTACGAGAATAGAACTGAAAAACTAGTGTGTAACTGCAGGCGGTGAAGAGAGGTGCTCTGCTGGTGGAAGCAGTGGGGGATCAGTGGTGAAAAAGTGGTGGGAGCAGTGGTGGAACAGTGGAGGGAGCAGTGGTGGAGCAGCAGTGGGAGCAGTGGTGGTGACGTGCGCGATGGTGCGCTGTGTGTCGTGCTCGGCTGCAGCTGCTGCAGCTGCAGCCTTACGTCTCGTTTACGTCTGCAGCGCAGCAGCTGCTGCAGCACAGTCTGACGGCAGAGGTAAGTAGCCAAAATGCACTAACGCCATTAACTGGTAGCAATATTGCCTACCTTCATCTCTCTGGAATAAATTTTGATTCCTTCATGCCTATGATGGAACGCTGAGCGTGATTGGTTTATATTTTGTGAATTATTTATTTATTTATTCATTCATATCAAATTTCTGAAGAAGTTTGCCGCGTTAACGTACCAAGTCCTTAATATGAAAACTGTAAAAATTGAGGGTGAATCAAAAAATAAACAGATAACCTTTTTTGCAATTTCAGTGCCAAATTCTAGGTGATTCAATTGAAAGTTTCCTCACATAATATGTCTCCCAAGCCACTTCCCTGCTCATAAGCTGGGTATGGGCGAAGAAAGTTCCCTGAAGGGCTGTACTCTTGCTCTTCAAATAAAAGTGTCACAGTCGGAGTGCTCCAACTTGCAGCAATGTCGAGATCTGAATTATAAAAAGTGTCAACTGAGTGCGTATTCCAACACATATATAGATAATTTTAACAAGGTTATTAAAATGTGTTTTCATTAGGAGACAAACATTGCTTTGATTCTCAAGTTACCTTTGTTGATTTAATATCAACTAGTAAACCCACAAGTGAAAATTCACCTGGTTTTTACGGAATGCTTTCGTTTAATTTGCCAGTGGACTCAGGTATTGCGAAGGAGTTTTATATTGATGAATGTGCCTTTGGTATCCACAATACAATGCTTACAAAGCTTTCAAATTTCTTCCTATCTAAATCCTTAAGAGCGTGACAGAGAGACGAACCAAGCAAGCAAGCAACAAACTGTGTATTGCTATCTTTTAATCTAATACTTAGAATGACCGTCGTGTGTTTATGTATTTATTTATTTATATGTTTCTTGTCACGCTTTTAAGAATAAATAGGAAGAAATTAGCACTGACGGTTTTAGTTTCAGTTCACTGGTAAATTAATACACTCATTTTCGCTGCAGAAGTGCACTATAATAAGTAACTTTCAAAAAAATTACACAGATCCAGAGCCTTATATACTCGAGTCTGTATCGCAGATACCGAGTTCGGCTGGGTATTGCATATTACAATATACATACACAAGTTCGCAGTTGCTTTCAGTAATGCTGAATTTCTGTATCTAGGATATGACACGAATGGCTATAACTACTTCTATTGCGGCTCAAAAATACTGTATTCTAAGTGTTTATTACTGTCATAAGAAAAATAAGTTACCTTTGAAATAAGCTTAAGCATGGAAACTCCACTCGAACGAAAAAAAAGACTGAATCGAGAGCGAAAAAAAGCGAGAGAAAGATCAACTCAAGAACAACAAGCTGTTGTAAGGCCACAGAGGCGGGATCAGTATGCAAGTAGTTCAGAAGAACGACTAGAGACCATACGCTCAGCAGCATGACTAAGGCAGGAGCAGAGGCGTGAACAGGAGGATGATGACCAGCGTTATGTTCGTAGAAGGAGCGTTATGTTCAGTCCCCTTTAATTCCAGTATTTGCAATGACGATTAATAAGTCTCAAGGACAGACCTTTTCAAATGTTGGAGTATACTTGCCATCACCTGTTTTCTCTCATGGAAAACTATGTGTAGCTCTTAGTCGAATAAGAAATAGGAATAACATTAAAATAACAATTAAAAAAACTGATGTTCAAGAAAATTTGGTAGATGATTTGTTTTTCACTAGGAATGTTGTCATTAAAGAAATACAAGTAATTAATTAAAACGTTTTTCCTTTGTAAATATATTTAAAATTAAATATATTGCATTGTGTTCTTATATGTAATTTTATTTAATATCTTTCCAACAGTATTTGCCACCATTTTTGATGGCAAGGGTACACTAGTCATACATAGTAGTGGAATACTATCGAGCTACTTTTCAAAACGAAGCGGGTTTTTTAGAGAATCACGGTGTGTCCGCTGGATGAGGAAGTCGCTGTAAAGGTGCTGACTACCATTCAAAGGAATGTTTCCCTCATTTTGCACGGGAACGAAAAATTGTAATGACCCAACACTGGGTTTCGTATCGTGACTACCTACAGTGACCAAACCAGGGGCCTTTACTCCGAATATTTAGCCTCTACTCCGCGCGAAGTTTCAACTGCTACGAAAAAATTCAGCTGAAAATATATGCGAAATAGCTTATGTACAACAGGATCAAAAAATTTAATGTATTATTTCGATTTTCGAGTATGGATTCCAGAAACTACATATATTTGCCATCGTAATTTAGGAATGAAATGTCATGGTATCTCATCTTGTTATTCAGTGGACGAATTTCCTCCTATCTAAATTCTTGAGTGGGACAGAGAGACTGACCAAGTAAACAAGTAAGCAAGCAAGTAACAAGTTGGTTATCGTCTGTATATCAATACGCTTACGACTATCGTACCTGCGCGTCACACCCTTCATTGCGGTATCTGTTATACGGTTGGGGTCGGGTCACGTTACATTACGTTACTTTGGGTTGGGAATTTTATGAATGTTTTGGTTTTAGAATTTTTTTTCATTTATTAATATTTTAAATGTTTTAATTTTTTTATATTTTGAAATTACTTTTTAATGTTTTTAATTTTGTTAATCCTCAAATGGTTTAATTTTTTGAATTTTTCCAGTTTTTTGAGTTTTTTGAATATTTTAGTTGTTTTTATTTTTTGATTTTGTTTTGATTTTTTAAGTTGCTTAAAATTTTTCCTTTTTTAGTTTTTGAATTTTTTGAATGTTTTAATTTTTTTGAATTTTCGGAATTTTTAAATTTTTATGTCTTGTCAGTTACTTGAATTCTTTAAATTTTTTGAATCTTTTGAATCTATTGAAATTTTTTAATTTTTTTTAAATTTTAAAAAGTGCTGCTCGAGTATCAGTGATACCAACAATACCTTACTTATGTGTGAACCTGTACTATGCGGCCCCATGAAATTGCAGATTTTTGAACGTGACCCTTGCACTGAAAAGTTTGCCCACCCCTGATCTAGAACAATGAAGCAGAGAATAAGAGAACAAAGAGAAGCAG
>VCRD01003081.1:26839-50265 GCA_006783055.1 Trinorchestia longiramus
TATACATATCCTAAAAACTATCCTGAGCTACTTTGTGAAACGAGAACTAATTAATAATAAGGATCCAGCAGTAATTACTGTTAATGATCCTTCGGTCTATCTTCCAATTGATGAAATTTACCATTGGGCTAGAGTAGAAGGTGTTTATTCAGAGAACTCTGAAAAAAATTCTGACAAGGATCTGAAGCAATTTCGAGTGAAATCATAAATTTCTATGTTCGATTAATGAAAGAAATGTTAAACCGTTTACCGTCGAATGATATGCTTAAAAACTAGGAATTGCTTGAGGTTATTTACTCCGCCAACGTTAATGTGGGAAAACCTGGCTCTGTCATTCCTCTTGCCTTAAGATTTCCTAAAATCGTTTTTGAGGAAGAGTACGAAATGTTGAATACCGAGTGGCGAGAGCTCACCTTGGAGGACACAAACTATACATATAACTGATAAGGAACCTGAAAAGTTCTGGTACACTGTTTCAAAAGAAAAGTGCGGTGATGGACTTCGATATTCCCTATTATCAAAGTTAATGATGAGCCTACTTGTGTTGCTTCATTCCTCAGCCTGTGCCGAAAGTATATTTTCACTTTTAAATAATATTAAACGCAAAAACAGGTCTTTGTTTCAAACTGACACTTTAAACGCGCTTCTATACTCTAAAAATTTACTTAGTGGCACTAAGTGCATGAAATAGCAGCCCTCTCGAGAATTAATCAGATTAATGACGCAAGAGGACTTATACAGCAGTGCTGAAGAAGGAGCTACTTTGTGAAAGGGTAGTGAACACTTCCTTTAATAATAAAATATTTATTTGAAGATTTTTAGGTTTTGTTACATTTTGATCCAATTTGTTACCTTTTGAGATGGGAATTTGTTACCATTCACGAAAACCTTCTGGCAACCCTGCTGGTAGTAGATCATTCGCATCGTTTTCAGCTATCGGAGTCGCCTCTCTGCCGATATGGACAGGTTGAGATAGTGGAACATTTTCTTCTGAACTGTGACAACTACTCAGCACAGCGTCACCCGCTGAAACGATTGCTTCAATGCCTTGGCCTGCAGTTCAATTTAAAGAATGTCCTCGGTGGTGGTGACTACTCGTCTAGAGTGCAATTTCGCATCCTAAGAGTCTTAGCCCAGTTCCTGTCTACTGTAGATATGTTGGAGGATCTCTAAAAAACGAAAAAAATAAAAAAGGAATTGGACAGACTTCCTCACTCTCCTGAACTAATACTGAAATGAGTTTTGTGAACTTTTACAGAGACAAAACTGTGACAAGAATCTAAGAACCTCTTACAGAGAAACTAAAATTCTGACAAGAACCTAAGCTGCAGTACAGTTGCTGGGGTCCAGGATGGTGGGCTAAGTGACACTACACTTGACAGAAGCCTATTTGGAGCCTTTTTGGTGGGCCAACAACCAACAACCTTCTATATGATATTTATTTTAGAGTAGAGTAGCCATTTGTTATTGTATGTATGACGTAAAGGGAAGAAAATAGGGAAAATAACAAGTTCATCAGTTTCATTATGTCCTTGTACTGGAAGTTGCATACCAAATGGCTTGTTAACACAAAAATTATGGATTGAATAAGTTGCTCAGTTTAATTGCATTCTTTTTTATGCTGATTCTCAGAGGTGAGTAGAATTAATTTTTAAAAGCTTTGAAAATCAGAATGGTCATTTTTTCCTGTGCAAATAAATGTTTGAATTGAAATGTGTGTAGCACAATATTTTACATTATTTTTCACTTCACAGTGTCAGTTGGCTTTCTGATGTACATGTTGAATTGCTCAGCTAAAAACTGTTCATTTTTTCAATATATTTTTATTCTGTTGGTTAACTCATTGAGGTACTTGCAGGTATGTGTTTTGTAATTTGAACTTGAACTACTTCACTCTGAAAGTAAAATTCCTGCAGCATTCTATTCTAAAATACTAGGGTAGCTAGATCATTTTACCTGTTATCAGTTGGTGGTAGTATACTGAAGTGGAATGAGAATGAGTGGTTTTGGACTGAAAGTTGGAAAGGAGAAGCTGAGTTGTTTACTATATGCTGATGACATTGTTGTGGTTAGTGAATCAGAACAGGAACTGCAAAGGATGTTGGAGATTGTGGATGAATACAGTAGAGATTTTAAGATGAAATTTGGAGGAGATATAAGTAGAATAGAATAGAATAGAATTAGGCTATAGGAACGAACCTTCTGGCCCATTCTTGGGTTGGATAATTACTTCGATAATTATTCGGTTGTTTACCCGAGTCCCATGCCGTATTTCTAGCCGCGTCAACCATGTCAGCAGCGGGATTCGAACCCGGGTCTTTCCGTTCGCAAGCAGATTCGCTCACCAGTCGACCAAGCTGGTGATTGTAGTCATGTCATGGTTATAAATGGTGATGAAACTGTCGGAGATAGAAAGTGGAATATTAGAGAAGTTTAGATAGGCAGAACTAAGGAATATAAATACCTGCAATGTATGGTGAGTAAAGTTGGCTGGGCAAGAGCAAAAGGTGAGAAAGTGGTGAAAGTCAAGTAAAGTCATGGTTATAAATGGTGATGAAACTGTCGGAGATAGAAAGTGGAATATTGGAGAAGTTTAGATAGGCAGAACTAAGGAATATAAATACCTGCAATGTATGGTTAGTAAAGTTGGATGGGCAAGAGCAAAAGGTGAGAAAGTGGTGAAAGCTATGTAGTGGTGGGAAAGACTAAGCAGTGTGATCAAATATAGAGCAAATAAGTATGAATGTGTCAGAGGAATTTGGAAGTATGTTGTGATACCTAGCATAATGTTTGGCATGAATGTTATGGCACAGAATGGATTCATTTTATTAGTACTGAGATTCACATGCCACACAATTTACCTCTTCATTCAATATTTTTGTCTTAGTATAATTCCTGTCATTACATTGTTTGAATTTTTTGCTATGAGAAGAGTCATAACCTTTGTGTGCCTTGAGTTGAGTATGGAAGAGTTTCATTGAGGAAGTTGAGGTTTGGTTAAGGTCAAGTTTGATGAACTTCTTCTATAAATTTTCTGCATTCAATCCATTTCTTTGGCATGACTGTGCAAATATTACTTATATGGGAAATATTCATTTTTATTTGTGGTGTGATGAAATTTAAAAAAAAACTAAATCTGGTTGGTTATCTAACTTTTATTAGTACGGGAGAAAGGTCTTGAAGCAAAGATATTATATATCTAAAACTTCTGCCTCAAAGAACATGCTAGGTGGTGTAGGGATATTTTCTTATTTTTTTAAGGGTGAAAATACCTACTGTCTCACTACATAGGTGTAGTAAGTGTTAAGTCAGTAAACCACTATGTCCCTTGACTTCAAATTGTGTTTGCCTATAATATAAATGTTTGTTCATTAACACTTAGAAAGACAAGTTTGATGTCAAGTATTTCAGAATTTCTAAGCAATGGTGCTCTGTGGTTGATGGTTTACTTTGAAGTGCTTTGCCTTGAATTCTAGTTCTACTCGCTAAGTGAAGAGGCATGTCTTGAAGCCCCATTTTTGTGTGATTAGCCCCACAGCAATGCTTTGTGGTATATGAGGTACCTGTAATTGTCTATTAATATTGCTTCATAAGAATAAGATGATGGAAATTAATGCAGTACATAACTAAGATCTTAAAACCTGACATTCTATCAAGTTATTGCTGGAGAAAGTGTGCTGCTGAGGGACAGAGGCTAGGAAGAAGCTCTGTGCGGTGCATGATGCCATGGAGAACCAACTGGTGATCATCAATTTGTTACGACAGTCATTCTCTGTTGGCCATGTGAGGTTGTACAAGTTAACATACGAGTGTCTCCAAATGTCTGAATACTTCTACAACATATTGTTGTCCTTGCCATAGCAATGCAATGAGTATTCTAGTTTATTGACAAGCAGCCACTGTGGTTGAGTGGTCTGCGGCCTGTGTTTGGTATCAGGTCTCTGCTTCGGGCAGACAGACCGCGGGTTCGAAATCCGGCAATGAATACGAACTTTGTCTCGTTTCACGCCGTGAACTCGCACTTGTCGGTAAGCCCTCAACTCCTCGCCCATGGACACATCCCAGGATCGTCGCATGGAGCTCACCATCATCCTTACTCTAAGAATGTTAACCTTAAGAATTTGAAAAACCAATGTACTAATGCCTATGTACTGTGTACTTGATTAGAAATAAAGTTGTTTGTTTGTTTGTTTGACATTGTAGTAAGCAGTAAGAGATGTTTGTAGGCCTATATTTTTTGGTAACTTGTTTTTGCTTGAACCATCATGGATGTTTAGTGTATAATTGTTTGTTTCATCACAAAACAGGAGAATATTAACAGCTTTTTGTTATAATTTACAGTAGTTGTGCAACCCTGACATCCCAGACAACAATAAAGGAGCCATATGCTATCAAGAAATATTTTTTCCATGGAAAAAGAATATTTCTGAAGTTATTTAGGTATTAGTCATATTTTCCTAGTGGCAACATGGAATTGTCTATATTCATACCCTAGCAATTGTGAGAAACAAAGTAAGAGCTTGTTTTGCCGATGGCAATGAATTTCATGAGGAAAAATTATACTTCTTGATTTTTCAAGTGCTTCTTTGTTACTGATTGTGGCAGAATTTGTTATTTCAAATCTTCAGCAACTGCAACTGTGGAGGGTACTGCTTAGCTGTATGGAAATGCCCACCAGTGCTGAAATGCTGTATAGCAAGACTGGGAGTGTTGCCACTATGATGACTGCATCTAAATGTGCACTTGTAAGAGCTGTTCTTATCAGAAATTGCTTGCCGTGTTTCATTGAGCTGAAAGCCATCTGGAATTCTTAGCTCTTGAAGTGACGCTGTGGTGTTTGGCTGGTGTTTGGCTCATTAGGATTGCTAGAGCATCAGGGAATAATTGCTACTCTGCCACACTAGTTTCTTTTTCACTCAGGGTGAAATTATATCTTGGCTGGCAGCCAATCACAAGATGGCAGCCTACAGTGAAGCATAGAGGAGATTAGTGATCTTTGGTTTAGTGTAGAAGATGTCAAATTTGGGGAGTTGCTGATATTATCAATAACGAAAAGCCCTATGAAATGTATCAGTGAATAAATTTCGCTGCCAAAATAAAGTTCAAGTTCATGTACCAACCATTGCATTAGCCACCAAACAAAGTACCAGCTATCATTAACTGAGAGTAAAATTATTTCCCATGTCAGTGTGCCGATGTACGTGCCTCTGATAATGTTACATTGTGTGATGAGCACAGTGCTTATCAGGTCTTGTGTTACAATAGAAAGAAATGAACTTTATTTCCAATCAAGTATACAGTTAAGATACATTGGATGTCAAATCTTAATGGTAAATTCTTACCAGTAGTGATGATTCTGTAAGCGACTATTTCCGTCCTCTGTGATGCAACTAGAATTAGAGGCTGCTTAGGTGAGTTTGATCGTCTAGTCATACTCCAGACGTCCAGTGTTACAGCATACTGAACGTGTTTGATCAGGCAGAAACAGGACAAGGTGGCAACGGAAATCGAATCCGTGTAGTGCTGTATCGCAAGCGGGGCTGCACCTCGAGCACTGTGGCGGCATTGTGACGCTCATGTGGTGTGTGATAAATCTTGAAAAAATCACCAAACCTGGCTGCCAATTTTTCAAAACAGGAGCTAATTTCGTTAGAAGAACCTTTGCATGAAACTCGGAAGCATTGTGTTCGTTCCAAGACAGCCGGCCTGTCTGAACTACGTACATCTGAAGGGTCAACTTCTTACTAATTCTGCAAATGTTTCGCTGGCTGTAACTTCAGGGTTTAAGGCAAGATTGACTTCACAGAAATTAACTGATTTTCGCTATTGCAATATTTTTTTGTGCATTATATATTTAGCTTATTGTATTTTAAGTCATTTATAATAACATTAATTCGAGTTGGTCAGTTTGGACAAACCCTAATTTCCTGAAATACTTAATTGCGGCTAAGTAAAATTGCATACAAAACATTTCAACTAAGAAATAATACATCGCCAATCATTCAGATCAATATATCCAAAAGTGATGTGTTTCTTCGACGTGGACTTTTATAGATGAAGCAGCTTGATCAGCAGTGTTGCTTAGTTCATGTCTGAAGAATTCTTGAAATTTGAGTGTGTGGACAAACCTGATGTTTTGATTACAATGCAACAGCTTCTACACAGAATGGAAAACAAGACAATTATGCAATTCATTCTATTAGATGTTGATATTTAAAACTCATGCTCTATGCTCATTTGGATCCAGTTAAGATGTGTGTTGGGAACTTCTTTAATTCAGGAATTTTTAGGTTTGACCATTTCCATGCTCACCAACAAGGCTGCAGGGAGGGTCATGGTCTGTGTTCACATTTTCAAGCCTTAGGCTGACTTGGATGCTTTGTCTGTTGTAATGAACAATTATGAAAGTATAATAGTGCTGGAATAAAGAGTGAGTGATCACTCAAGTGTTATAGAGTTCTCTGATGACAGTAACATAACATTGAATACATTTTTTCCTATTTAATAGCTGTTTTTAGAGAACTACTCACGTATCTTATAAATGAATAATTATACTGCCCTCACGGAAGGAAAGAAGCGACCTCTTTTCCTTAGCTTTCAAGTACTTGAACGTTAGCATTTGTGCGACCGTACTGTGACTGTAGCTTGTCTATTTCATTCTTCAAGTTCTTTCGTTTTGATACGCCATGCTATAATGAGTGTGCATGCTGATGGATAATTTCAATTATGGTTCATGTACAATAAGGATGATATTACGGATTTTTTTTAATTTCTTTATTTTTATTTGAAATGGTTGTAGGAAATCATTTTATTGGCCAGTAATCGATTTTTCATACATATTGCAAAAATATTCTTTTATACCTTGATAAATATTTGGTTTGACATTCTTTAAGTGCTTTAACACGCTCTGGCATTCCAGTTAACTTGAGCATTTGTTTAACTTTTTTCTCAACTATTTTTTTTAAGAAAAAATTTTTGTAGGAAGATTGCAAGCCAACGCACACAACCTGCAACAGCATAAAACACTAAAGCAGTACTGGAACGACCTGTGATGTTAGTGGCAGCTGTTAAACAGCCGTGCAAATTATGACTTCAAATATTTGACAAAACATAAACAGTAGATACATTATGCTCTACTACGACAATAAGTACAGTATTTTCTTATGGTTAATATAGAAAATAACTAGTAAGTGTACCACTCGCACACGTTTCTATTGCTCAGCAGTGCAATCACCAGGAGTATTAGCCCAGACTTGACATGCGTCTATTGCCTGCATCATAGTCTGCGTAAGCCTAGACTTCTTTCTTGGGCGGTAGGTTTGTTATTCACTGTCGTGTAACCTATTTGTTATTCGAGAGACTAATGTCATTTGCTAACAGTTCACTTGCAATCTTCTTACATGATTTCATTCCTGAAAAAATGTTAAAGATAAAAGATGTTTGAGAAATGTTGAAAATCACTTGAATGCCTCAGCGTGTTACAGCGACTAAAGGAGGTAAAGCCAAACATTAATCAATGTAAGAAAGTATATTCCAGCCATATGTATGAAAGTAAATTGATTACTTATCAACAAAATTTCATGTAGCCATTCTTTATAAAAATTACGAAATTTCAAAAATTGATAATTCGATGACCACCGTAAATGATGTAGCGGCTTCTGTGAGTCCTATACGCAACCTATTTTATTACTAATATAATTTTTATTACGCCTAAAAGAATAAATTTCTGATTGTTGAAGTGCATTTCGTATGACAATTTGTTGTAGCGTATTGCTATCAACAATCATGATAGTTGAGCTTACGTAATTTTAATTATCCTGTGAGAAAAATATGAAGATGATATCTTTACAACTGATACTACAGGGTGGCAAGAAAGCTGCTACACATTCATATGTTTTAGACATGCTTACATGTAGAATACTGCGGGTAAATATGAATGCCAATTATAAACACTTGTAAGTGAACCCGCATTAGTAATAATACGGGATGAAATTTATTTTATTTTAATTTTAATTATTTGATTTTTTTTGTCATGTTTGCGTTATACAAGATGTGATTATGTGGTAATAATTGTGAAATAAAAGTTAGGTTATGACGTTCTTTTACCTCGTTCCATGAAGGGGTATGGACATAATATTTAATAGTAAATAATCTGCCACCATACTTCACCTCTGTACTATCTCACTGAGCTCCCATTGTGTCGCGAGGCTGTTCTCATACCCAGATTCTCACACTACGTTTGTGCAGGTCCCCTGACATGAAAATTTGCCTTATCACTTGAAAAAACTTTTGATAATGAATATTTCATCCTCAAATTCGTTCCAACATGTTAACTGCGAACTCTCTCTGTCTTGATTTATGATTTGGATCGAGTGCCTGTATGAATTGCACTTGGTAAGCGTACAATCGCAACTTCTTGTGTATAGAACCTCGTGCACTGTAGCTCTGCTTGGTTGAAGTACGGATCAACTTTGTGGGAGTGCGAGCGAAAGTTTCTTATTAGGATGTTTTTGGTCGCCCACTTCTCCCTTTATTCAGTAGTGTCCTCGTCTCAATAAATTTCTTGTGCCATGCACGAATTAACGGTCGTATAGGTAAATGTAAGGCCATAATTTCCAGCTTTAGGTTCTGTCGGAGAATGGCTGTGGATTCTTGCTTAACTGTTATAAATACCGAAAATAATAATCTATTTCTACAATTTAATATCAATTTTCAATTTACAAAAATAAAAAATTGACAATGAACGAAACCTTAATCCATGAACAAGCTTTACTCAAACTGACAGAACGGCTTACTCGTGAAGACAAGACCGATCCTACTGATCCGGTAGGATAGAAATAAATTGAACTATCGTCAGCCGGCCACAAATGCGCGGGATTAAACGTCTTAAATGACGATCTATATGTTTATTGCTTTTATCCTTATCCCCCTATGTGTCTCTACCTCTGAACTGACACGAATATAAGGTGCAGACAAAGAGGCCAGTGCTGATGGATAAGAAAATACACTTACCTTATTCAATAATGAACATATATTACTAATCAAAGTTTCCAAAGTTTCTTACTATGCAGCACTTTTAAGTCTTGCCTATTGTGGGGCAGAATGATAGCACAATGAAAGTAAACGGGACCGACTAATCAAAGGAACGAAGGAACAGAATTTGCGTGCAAGTCGGATTCATTCACTGACGGATCTCTTCCATACTTATGTAGTTGTACTGTCTGCGTATCAAAGTTTGTTTCAGTAAACCATGATCTCCGCGCTGTGTTTTCTAAGTGTAGTCGTTTTTAGGGGTGCATTCAACAGTGCTTCAGCTTTTTTCATGAACTGGATGTATGAAACACAAATACCATGTGGTTAAAACTTTTAATAACAGCTGATTACAAGAGAATAATATCGTATTGCTGAGCAAATATTGACCAATCTTTTCGATGAACTGAGCTTGCATACGCAGAGAGATGCTTGTATGGAACAACGTAGGCGTTATTCCGATAGCTATGCTGGCCTGTCACAGCACCTGACATTGTCCACTGATTCTGTTCTCGAACAATTTATCAAGAGGGCGTTGCGAACTGCAATTCAATATAGAACACGTAATTACGATTTTTTCTGTCGCATAACATCTATGCAAAGTGCCACCTTTTCGTAGTAAGTGTATGGAGCAAAACATACCCTTTCGTTGTTGAAATCGAATTGACCTCGAGTAAAAAATACGAAAAATTGATCGAAAAAGTTATTTGTGAAATCTGTATTGCAATAAAACTCGGCATTACGATAAAACTTCCTCAATATAGGAACGTTGCCAAAAATCAAAATTTAATCGCACTTGGGCCGTGTCTTATGTAATGTGGTGGGAGTTAGTTCTGTCTGGTTGTGACCGTGTTGGTCATCTAGCCTTGCATTTCAAAAGAGGCACTCTGGGTCCTTCCTCATTGACTTGCGATGCCTAGGTTGCGCTTTGCAGAGGTGACAGCTTGGAAATTCCCGTACCGGCCTTCCTTTGTGTGTGCCTCAGCTTCTATCTCCTCTCATGCAGACCAGTTTTATCATCCTGCACACAGTTGCATGACTTAAGAGCTCTCTTTTTCTGTCTAGGATAGATTTTTTGCATTCGTTTTTTATACAGGGTCAGGCAAAATGATCTGACATTTAACCTACAAATTTAACCTACATATATGTCAGATCATTTTGCCTGACCCTGTATATACAACAACATGGATCCTTTTAAATGTTAGTTCATACGAGATTTGATACAAGAATATCATTTTGTTCCTGTTCATAGTGGGAACCAAACGTTCTACACAGTGGAACAAAACTATTTTTTATACAACCATTTGCCATCAGTATTTAATTACATTCTGTAAATGAATGAAGTGCAATACATCGGTGGTTTATAAAATGAAGTAATTATATAACATTGCTCACAAGTGTTCTAAAATCACGAAATGTATTACATGTCAGGAAGTTTGTTTATGAATTTTCATGTATACTATGGGAGAACGAAAACGCACTTTTTAGTTGGGATAACACTAAGAACGAAGTTCATATAATCCCTGACGTGGAGTTTTTATGAAGCAAATTAGAGAGGAGGAATAGTGGCTGTAGTAGGATTTTGTATTCACCTGCTTGTTACTCACACTTTACAGGTGACGGAACTGGTTTGCTCACTTCTCAGGTTGCTGTGGGATAAATCGTGTTTGCTTTTGTTAAGCTTAAAAACGACTTCGAACTTGGCTTGCATCGGTTTAAAATTACAGGTATGTCTATAACTAGATCACAGATGTGGAAAAACTTGTAATTAAGTTACTTGCTTCACCTTTGTATACAGTTTCTTATTATAGGTTAAAGTTTTTTTTTCACTGATTTAATCGGCGTACTTCAGTAAAGTGAATTAGTTTTATTCGAGTACACAAAACAAATCAATCGAGTGCTCTAGAACGCATTTTCATTGAAATAACTGTTTTTTATTTTCTGACAAATCAATCGACAACATCCAGACAAGTGAAATAACACTATTCTCTGAAGCTAGCCGAGCGTAAATAGCTATTTTTTATCTTTGCGTGCTTGTTTTCCAACCAAAAAGAGTTATAGCTACGAGTCGAAGTTAATTCCCATGCAGTCTATAAAATAGAATTGCCATCACTGTACTTGTTTCATGAATATTTTGAGCTGTGAATTTTCCTCTTAATTGTTACCCTTCGGAAATAATGGTTAAAATGCTCATGAACATTTCTTTGTTGTATAAATGTTGAGTGTAACCATTCGGTACTTCATCAAAAGGCATTAACTTGAAATTATGCAAGGATTCAAGAGGATAATTTGAAAGTTAGGTAACGCGTGGTGAAACAAATACATCTGTTAGGATTCATTAGAGCAAAAGTTTTGTATTTATGCTGCGTTGTATTGTACGGGAATGCTGGGGAGTCTTAGACCTGTCGTATGATTGCTTAGCACGCGTACATACAGAATTTAGATTAAAATTTATGAGTTGCTTTCTACTGGTAAAAAATATCAATGTTTCAGTTTTCATCTGTGATAATAACCTTAGAGGTAAACTTCAGATCAAGTGTGTTTACGATCGTTAGCCTAAAGCCAAGTGTGGTTGATTGCAAAGGGTTTTTTTTATTAAAGAACGCTGAATACTTTAAGTTTCGCCCATTTCGATTGGGATTTTATTCAAGTCTCATTGTTTTCAATGTTCTCATAAAAAAATTTCATTAGAACTGGATAGCAATTTGCCACAGATATTGTAATGTACTATGTCACGTCTTTTCATATGAAATTTACTTCGCGTATTTCGCCGTTTTTAATTTGTTTGAACCAGCTCGGAAAAGTTTGACAAAAGTATGACCATAATATTTGTCTCCGGTAGTTTTCGCAGGTCGTATTCTGTATTTTTTCACAATTATACATGATGCTCCTGATGGCTTCTGCAGGATGTTATTATGGCACAGGCATACAATCAAACTCAGTTTTGTTGTTGAGATCTGTGTGCGTCTACATATTCTTCCATTGTGCACACTTCTCGTGTGCGAATCTATTTTTTGAGTTCTAATAGTTTTTTTCCCCGCAGGTATCTTCTTTAAGGAGAAGGCAGCGAAAGGCGTCTTCATTGATCGATGCCAATGGGACGTAAACATCAATGTGAACTGCCTGCTCACCTGCCCTGGAATAGCCCAGGCCATTGAGCCTGTGTGTGAGGTACTGTGTCTGGCTGATGGTCCTCCGTTACTCATTTAGCAGAGCTGCAGTTGCTGATATGAGGCACCCATGCGAACTGCCACACACACACTAATCAAACCACGTTTCGTTCTCGTTGGACCTTATTACGTCAGTGATAACAAAGCTCAATGTTTGACACAATTTGTGTCCGAAATATCATCATCTCCCGGCTCTCCCACCTGGCAGATCTCGAATTCCCGCGTAGTGGTAAAATTTGACCTGGTAGGCGCTTGGCCAGAAGCATCACTGCTTGCCATCAACGAGATGTTACTAGGAGCTGACGTTTGTGGTCGTGTGTTTCGAGAACTAGGGAAACCGTCGCTTTTTTATCCTCTCGACCCTGGAGGTTCCGGCATGTTGTTAAGCCCTGGCGAAACATGGATATGCCGTTATGGAAAGTCTGTGGTGGGATGCAAATTGCAAGTCAGATTATCAAGGACAGCATGTTCAGCCTCCCGCTGCGAATTTGGACGACTCATTTTTTCGTGGTTCTCAAACGGCGAAATCAAATTTTGGAGTTGTGAGTAACTTTCTTATGCTCCTAAGCCCCCGCCTCCAAAGTCAAGAACGCAATTTTTCCGCCGGGAAATTGCGACACCTGTCAAGATCTAGCTGTGCAGAGAGAGGACCTTGGAGATTCCCCATCCAACTTCAGTCTCAGAAGAAGGATTTGAAGAGACTTAGTATGTTCTTGAGAAGTTACAAAGTCGTTGTGCGTTGTCCCATCTCGGAACTTGCTGTTGGTGCTTGCGTGATTGTCAACCTTCAGACCGTTGACTACATCGAGCTATCGTGAGTCAAACCTCCTGCATCAGACAAAGTGATGGTTTTCCTCGTCGATTTGGGAGAAAATGACCAATTGTCGTTCGATAGCGTCTTTCTCATTACTCCTGATCTAGTTGCAATACCTGAACTCTCCATTCCCAGCCGCCTTGAGGGCTTGCCTGATCATCCAGATGCCAAAATTTGCAAGGATTTCCACCGGGTGCTAGAAAGTGATGGGTATTCATTGGTAGCCACCGTCAGTAGATACGTGGAGAAAAAGAGGCTTGCGCACGTTCACATACAAGTGGCCTTTATGGCTTCCACTCACTCGTTCCTCGATCTTATTTCGCAGCCTGAATTTGAAGACATCAAAATTAGTGATGAAGACAAAGTGCTTATCGCCGATCATGACAGAATTTCGTGTTTCGTGTTCTTCCACTTTCAAAAAAAATTTAAACTTGATAAGTTCAATATTTTATCCAGAAGTTGTTTTTATTCATATTTTTATGTATTTCTGTGGATTAGTGTTTAAAAAACTTTATCGGTTGCGTATATTTTGAGCAGTAGGATGATTTTCGTAATTAACCGTGCTGTAGAGATAATCGTTGTTTGTATATAATTTGTATAAAAAGACCACTTCGTTAGAGTGCTCTTATGTGCTTCTAAAATCTTGAAATTTTAATTTCATGTTCAATTTCGAAATCGTTAAATATGTAGATGGTTCTTCCTGGCACTGCATTCCAATTTACTTGAGTATAAGTGCAGCTGGTTGGTGCAGGTGACGGGTTTGTTTTGGAATGAAATGTAACTCATTGACGACTGAGTGCCCTTCCAGCGTGTGCTTATAATCTTAAGAATTACTCCGTAGAAGAGGCTTATCTTCCAACGTGCATTGGGGGACTTGCATTCCTGGAGGGATATGTAGGATTTTTGAGTATCCCTCAGAAGGATATGTTACTGGTGCATTTGCAGTCAATGTGCCTTCAGGGAGTACCGCTTCTGTGAGCTGTCTGAAGCTCCTCATAGTGGAATAAATCATCTTGCTGCATGAAAGAAAAGTATTTCCAATTATGTATACAGTACATATACATTGGATTTTCAATTCTTGATGCTAACATCTGCGATTGTTCACATCCTATCTTGTGACTGACGTCAAACTTATAGGGACATGTAGAGATGGGCTGAAAGTTTAAGGAAATAGTTCGTCAGTTAGTTTTCCTGGTCCCCTGCTTCACAAGCAGGAGAATTAGTGTTTTGTGGAAGTTCGAAATCGTGCAGCACAAGCAACGGTCGCACCCAATTACAGTGGGAGTGCTTGTATGGGGCATGATCATCAATCGTGAGATTTTGTGGGTTAGTTGTGTACCTATGTGGGCTTTGCTCTACAATTTTAGCTTCTTTGGCACTTGCGTAAAAGAGGCTGGCGTTCAATGCAACCGCTGTTGGAAGATCGTTTCATTTCCATCTTCTCATTTGACTTTTTTCCTCTTTACGAACGTTAGACCACCTCTTTTCGCAAGCTTTTAAGGGCTGTATCAACTGACTAAGACGCCAAACACTTTCACTGTGGTGTGGCTCTAACGTACCTTGATTGGATATAAATTTGACCACGGCCGTATTTCAGCGAAATCCCTGGTTAAACATTTGATGTAAGGATAATTATGATTAAAAAATTATTGCAAGAACAGGTTTGTATGCTGTCGAAGCTTCCTGTATTGGGAGCTTCTCTCGGGGAGCTAATTTATTAATGTGGAAGATTAAAACACGAAAGCTTCGTGGGGCTGTGTTCAAGTTAACAAGAATTTCTCAACGTAGTCTAAAATTAGTGACTGAAACCTTCAACCGGTCTGGAAATGTTTTAATGAACGTATTTCTGCAAAACCAATTCTCAATCTTTGCAAAAGAATTCTTTTTTTTCTTCGTTGTACAAATGAAATGACTTTTAGGCAATATCATTTTGAAGTGTCTGTTCCCACTAGGTTGACAGCATCCAGGAGAGCTTGTGTGAAACCCCAGCTGCTCCACTGGTCTATCCTCCGTGCCCTGGCATGCCGTGTCTCGCTACTTATGAAAAGGAATACTACAGAGCTCGCATTATCTCTTGCGATGCTCGCGCCGAAACTGTACAGGTGAGGTGCGCCTTGCTTTGTCTTGGATAACTTGTAAAATTCATGGATTATTCAGTAAAACACCCTTGTGTTTTTCTCCCAAGTGAGTGGCCGTTTCATGACTGAAGGTATATTACTGAAGGAAGAGACTTCTTAGTTCTCGTGTTAAGGTCGTGATATTAACCATCACTCGACGTTTGCTATTCTTTTATGTGTCTGTCATCGATAAATAATTTTCCTAGTATTGGGTATCAAGTCTTACACTAGCTTCCAGGACAAACTGAAGTTTCTGTTCCGATGCAGGTGTGCAAGTCCTGTTACAGGCTATGGAAAACTGAAATAGATCAGATTGAAGTGTGGATTGGTGGTACAACTTTTGGTTGATTTTAACACTTCTGTGCAGGAATAGCCGCAAAGTCAATTGCAAAGAGTTACAAATGTGAATTTTCAGTACTGGTTCTAAGAATGCGGTATTGTTTACTCTTTTGAATAAGCAGTTTTTTCTTTCATGGTTAGAGAGTTAGAACAAAGGTACTGTATGTTGGATGTACGACTAGCGGTAGTGAAATCTTTGCTATAATTGGCAGGCTTAGCTGTCAGTGCAAGAATGTATAAAATATAATCTACCATTGATATCAGCGCAAATGTTGCTCAGAAACTTAAGTTTGAAAATTTGCTGCGGTGCAATACGTGTGTCAGCGTTACTACGCAACAATCTGCGTCACTTTCAAATATGTATAAACTTCACACCAAGGCTTTTGAAAAATGTTAACCAAATGGTACTGTTCCATATCACTTGTTCCAGTGCGGATGGCCAACCTAAAGAATAAGATTGTGAAATTGCTTCAGTATTCATTGAAGAAAATGTTAAATTGTATTCCTATCTATTTTGAGAGTGGGATCGTCTATATATCATGCATACGGATCTTCTGAGTTTAGTTAAGGAATTGAGTATGCCTTATCGTATCCTTTTCTCTTCTCTGTTACATTGGGAGACCGGCATATGGTGTAGCCTGCCTATTGCTCAAGTAGTCATCTGGCTTCATCTCCTTTTCATATCTTCAAGGCCCTGGCTCTCCCTCTGCCGGATTTAGTGGGCTGTGCTAACCGAGAAAATTGTTTCACTCTACGTAGCCTCTTGTATATCTTTTTTGAGCCTTGCTCAAACAAGTACATCGATCAGTCGAAATCTGAATCACTGGAAGTAATTGGCAGATGTTATGCGAACTACCTAAGGAGAAAATCAGGGAAATATTAAGTGATATGAATTACTTCGTTTCAATGGGTCAGTTTGTGAATAGTCCTTAAAATGACTGGATTCGAGAATAAAAAATCTGTAAACCTTACGTGTAAGGTTTGCGCTGATGGATCAAAGGGGAAGAACTTATTGAAAGCCCTATTTTTATTTTGAAACTGCGGAAATATTATGTTTACGTATTAATTTCTTCAATGTAACCGATAGAACCTGGTCTCAACAACGAGGTGTGATCCGTATCGTGGGCTGTCGATATTTGTTTAATTACTATATTATGTTATTAGGGATATTTTAGCACTATTGATTTTCTACAGAGGACTTCAATCGTATGTTATGTACATATTATCTACGGGTTTAGCTCATATTTCGAGGCGTATATCGAGTGATGACTCGAGACGACTTGGTTTATTTTGAAGATATCTAAATTGTTGAATCCAAGAAATATCTCGAGGTTATAGTTGCGATCAAATTTGGTACTTTTTCGTAGTGAGCAACAGAACCAAAGTGTGCCTGTAAAAATGGTTTGTTCAGTAAATGCCTAAATGCTTTATTTGGCAGAACAAAGTTATTTTATATTACCTGCAAGACGAAATTTGGTGTGATTTGACAGTTCTTAGCCTACATCGCACTAATGATTTATTGATGGTGATATACACGGGACGGCGGGTGTACTTCGTTGACTACGGCAACGCTGAGACGCACCCTGTCGCCTCGCTGTGGGGGGTATGTTGTTGGGTCTTGTCAAATTAATGTTTTTAGTTGTATTTAGTAACCGTTTTGCTCGAATCAAGAGGTTTCCTGAATCATTGGAGACATTAACTAATCTCTCCGTGGCACCTTTGATTTGTGGAGAATGTACTCAAGCACCTAGTTGTGTGTAGCACTTTGACACCTAAAATTATTTGACACCAGGAGTGTTGTGGATAAAGAACGTTTTCGATGAACTGCGATGTTCCTACAGTGTCGGAATGTTCGGAATGTTTCCCCATTTTGTAACACTTGAAACATTGTCAATAGTAAACCTCATCCCTACTCGAACATAGTGCGCAAAGAGTGTACAGCATTTAGTTATGTCGAAGTATTATCACCAGCTTGGTTGACTGGTGAGCGAATCTGCTTGCGAGCGGAAAGACCCGGGTTCGAATCCCACTGCCGACATGGTTGACGCGCCTAGAAACGCGGCATGGGACTTGGGTAAAACAACCGAATAATTATCGAAGTAATTATCCGACCCAAGAATGGGCCCGAAGGTTCGTTCCTAT
The DNA here is from genome assembly GCA_006783055.1 of Trinorchestia longiramus. NCBI lineage: Eukaryota > Metazoa > Arthropoda > Malacostraca > Amphipoda > Talitridae > Trinorchestia > Trinorchestia longiramus. Next base: position 44,452 of record VCRD01003081.1, read on the forward strand.
AGCCTCATTCAGCCTCATTCTATTCTATTGTCTTTTGTTGTGTTCACAGTTAAAACAGCTGGATGTCTTTGTGTTATTTGTCTAACATGGGATGTCTGCGCAAATAAAAAAGCGAATTATATTGAATAACACAATGAAAATATCTACTCAAGTTCCCCTCCCATTGAATCAATTTAAAACAACAAATAATGTCTACATAATACGAAGAAATTTTTTCAAATTGTAATGCTAACTAGTAAATGAGGTCAAATCGTAGTATCTGTTAAACTCTGGTTGATTCAAAAATTTTCAACGTTTGAATTTCAAATGGTTTTTCTAAAGGAAGATATTAAATTTTAGTCAAAAATCCGTGAAAGTACGCAAATTAACTTCGCATTCGAGAATGGTCGTACATTAACTACACAAAAACTGTGACGCATCGATTCAAAAATCATCGTTCCTGATGACCTCCATCTCAGATTGACACCGCGCGAAGATGGTTAAGACGTCTCGTAATCCTAATTTTGTCATCGGCACTTATTACCCAGTAATGCCTATCGACTCGTATTGTTACTGCTATACGAAAAAATACGTAAAAGCCTATACAAACGCCTTTAAAGTTAGATCTATGCTATGACATTACGGCTATTGAAGCTATTTTCTTGTAGATCAATTATTTATTCAGCAAACGCGTGAGCCTGAAATAAATGCACAGGCTTTGAAGTCTTCCTATTTGCAGTAACGTGCAATGTGTGAGGAGACTTCTACGTTCTTCTGAGTAGGTAACCGTGGATGGGAGAACTTCAAAGCCTGTTTAGTTATTAGAGGCTCACGTTTTTACTGAAAAGTTCATCTATTAGAAAGGGACTTGTATTGTAGCAATGCTTTGACATGGGTCGAATATCCGTGAGCGTCGCAGTCGCAGCTGCTGTTCAAAGTTGACAGAAATCTTGTACTCAAACCACATTACAGGGGAGACTAAGATTATTTTATAACTCATTCCTGAAGGATTTTTCGTGAGAAGTTTAAGCTTGTACTGGGAAGCAAATGAAGAAATATTACGATTTACGCGTCTATGTTCAGTGCTAGTTTTCAGGGTTGTCTGCGTCATGAATACTTGCTACATATTTGGTGTCCAATCATTTAAAATTTTCGAACTTCGTCTGAAATACACGTCACTAGGTTAAACTGAGGCTAGGTTTAGTTGTGTTGATCTTATCAAGACAAGATTCTATTGGAAAAGGTTAAAATGGATTGAAATGGTCAAAAGTAATATCAAGGTTGAGACGAGGGTCAAGTTTCAGGCTGAGTTAGGTTAGACATGGTTTTTAACTACCGATTATTACAAGAAATTAAATTAATTACAGCATTAAATTGGTACCAACAGCTTGGTCGACTGGTGGGCAAACTCGCTTGCGATGCGAGAAGACCCGGGTTCGAGCCCCAATTCACAGGTGGTTAATTTGTGTATGACCATCACGTGGCTAGAATTACGGCATGGGATTTGGGTACAAAGCCAAAAATGGGCCAAAAAACTTGTTCTTATCGCCTCATTCTATTCTATTTCTTTCTGATTAATGGTGGAAAGAAACAACTCTGAAGCCACAACAGAAGTAAAGGTGAAAATTTTCAAATTGCTGTCGGATAAATCAGAAGTACGAACTTAATTGTGTATAACGTGATAATGGGTTAGTGTGGTAAATAGTTTTTTAGCGAGTCCAAATTGTGAAGAGCAATTTGTGTCATAGTCATAGGAAATCGTTGCTAAATTCTCTCATGACCTCAATTCAGGTGTTTTAGAACTTGTATCAAGCAATTTAAAAGCACTTGAAGATTGTAATAGTCTCTGAATAATTCGATCGTTTTGACTGCCTTCGGGAATAGATTTAGTGTTAAAATAATTATTTTGTTAGTTTCACGCTACTGAACAGCTGCGAATTACTATATAGACATCAATTTAAGGGCAAAAAGCAGAAGTTGGTTAGACAATATTCCAAATTTTATCAGAAACATCGTGAGAAGTAAGAATAGAGTCTGACCGTACGAAAAGTGTGACAGTTACATACCGTCGAACAGACGTAGCTCAAGAACATTTTCTATTCAGTTGTAAAAAAATTTAGAAAATAATTCAATGGAACTCTATTGTACATTTTGTCAGCACGTAATGTTTCAATGAGAAAGTGCATTTTATGATAAAGCGAACTGTTTCTTACAATTTACTTTTTTGTGCGGGGAACAGCGAGAGTATTCTTTTGCGAGAGCCACCGTAGTCGAGTGGTCTGCGGCCCGTGTTCTGTATCGGGTCTCTGCTTGTGCAGAAAGACTGCGAGTTCGAAACCCTGCAATGAATACGAGCTGTTTCTTGTTTCACGCCGTGAGCTCGCACTTATCGGTAAGCCCTCAACTCCCCGCCCATGGACACATCCCAGGATCGTCGCATGGAGCTCACCATCACCCTTACTCTAAGAATGCTAACCTTAAGAATTTGAAAAACCAATGTACTAAATGTCTATGTACTGTGTACTTGATTGGAAATAAAGATTGTTTTTTTTTTGCATGTAAAGGATGATTTTAAAATATGGGGTCTAAAACAATCTTTAAAAACTCCTATACTATGGAATGCATTTTATAAAGAAAGCATCTTTAGAAACACTAGTTTTATTTTGATTACTTTATGAACAAAATATTCTTCATTGTTGCCTTAAACGCTGACAAAATTCGGCTATTCTGAATGAAACTTGAAATGCAAAGCAAATTGTGGAGTTGAACCCTTACATCAGTCTCATTGTTTGTCTCTGTAATTGGAAATAAGCTAATATTCAGTTCAGAAGATTTTCAAGTAAAATTTAGCATTAGATCCACACAAAATTCGTATATGCCAGAAATTGCGGGAACAAGATTTCGAGCGTCGCGTTCATTTTGTGAGTGGATCCTCCAGAACAACGAAAACCCAGATTTTGTAGGAAGTTCGCTTATGTCACATGAAGCCCATTTCAGCATAAACAGGTGTTTCAACAAGCAAAGCTTTCATATGTTGTCAACATGCAGAACATCCAAACACAGCGAATTGGACCTGATCTCACCAGCGCCGTAATGAAACGTCTGATATTGATGTATGGGGTCGACTCCACAATTTGCTTACCATTTTCAATAGTTTCGTTCAGAATAGCTGATTTTTGTCTGCGCGCAGAGTAGTAATGAGGAATATTTTCAAAAAGTAATCAAAATCACTAGTTTTTTTCAGAATTTCATAAACGCTTTCTTTTTTAAAATCCATTCAATAATGTAGGAGTTATTATAGATTCTTTTGGGCCTCATTTAAAAATCACCCTGAACATACGCCGAGTATATGTATAATGTTCGAAAATAACATCAGTTGAGAATTGATTTGATATCCAATTGAGTTAGTTACGTTCTTACTTAGGCAAAAAAAGGTACGAATGTGTTAGAAAGAATTGAGTTCTTAATGTGTAAACGACTAATTGGAGATCACTTATCGTTTCATGATCTGACCGAAACTGAAATTAAGCGTGGTACTCAATAACTTTTTTTTTAGATTCCTAGAATTTTTGGCATTTGATCAAACTCCTGACTTGAAAATAGTTGGTAGTAAGTTACATTGTTTAGTTCGCTGCATTTTTTCAGTACCCCGTTACGAAGGGTCGAACGTAATCATTCTTGATCCCTGCTCGATTTCAATGTGTGGAAATCATTGAACAGAGAATGGACTGGGAAATTACTTCTCGTTTTAATTATTTTTCCCTTCGATAAAATATTAAGTACTTGTTAGTTTTATATTGCACTTCTCATATAGGTGAAAATGATTATATTATTGGAAATTTCGAGCAGCTTATACAGTGGGGGCAAAATAATACAACACATTGATTAAATCGCCAGATTGTGCATTTGTAGACCACGTCCAAATAAGAAAATTGGACTCTATATAAACAATAATATAAAAAGGTTAATAATGTATCTAAAACCCACAAATATTTAATAGAAAAAATATATAGGAACGTGTATGATAAATACGTAAAGAAAAGTTTACAATACCCGACTGTTTTTCTCGATATTATACATGAAAATTATTGTACGATTTTTCCAGAATGTTCTAATACATTTTACTATTTGGCAACCGAACTTTCGTCAGCATTCATCTCCAATAACGTGTCATTGGTACAACAGCTCTCGTTCTGAAAGGTAAGCATGGGTAAGAATAAGGACATCAGCCAAGATCTTCGCGAACGTATTATGGAGGTCCATAATGAAGGTTTGGGATATCAGAAGATACGTGCACAACTGTGTGTTCCTATAGCCTCGGTTGAAACCGTAATACGTAAGTCGATATGCCGGAATACGACTCAGCAAGCCTCGAACTGGCCGTCCACGGAAGATTAACGACCGTGCTGCTCTAAAATAGGTCCAAACAGTAGTGAAGAGGCGTCAAACTACTTGTGAAGAATTGAAGGATGATCTCAAGGCATCTGGGATCGAAGCCAGCAAACACACGATCAGCAGGGCACTACGCCGTGAAGGTCTTCGCTCTCGCCCCCCTCGTAGGACATCTCTTCTCCAGAAATGTCACGTCAAGGTCAAGCTGAAGTATGCCAACGACCATTTGAACAAGCCAGCAGCGTTTTGGAACTCAGTACTGTGGTCAGATGAAACCAAAATCGAACTATTCGGGAGAAACAGCACAAACCATGTATGGAGGCAACAAAACGTATGTAGGAGCAATTTCTCAAATTCGCGTGAATCTTGGATAAAACATGGTATGCAATGTAATTCTGCATACCTTCAGCGAATCAGACTTAAAATAGAAGATTTTCGCTGCAACAAAACGAAGAGTATAAACCAAAGTGCACCATACCCACTTAAGTTTGGAGTTGGATCAATCATGGTGCGGGGATGTTTTAGCTCATCAGGGGTAGATAAAATTCACATCATTGAAGGAACCATGAATGGCGGGAAATATCGTGAAATACTGGAAGAGCAACTCCTACCTTCAGCTTGTTTGTTAAAATTGAAACGTGAATGGAAATTTCAACAAGACAATGATCCAAAGCATACTGCATACGAAACCAAGGAATGGTTGAGGATGAAGAAGATGAACATTTTAGAATGGCCAAGTCAATCCCCGGACATGAATCCGATCGAAAATTTGTGGAGGGAATTGAAATTAAAGATTCAGAAGAGATGTCCCAATAACATCACTGAACTCAAAGAAATTGACATTGAAGAATGGAATAAGATTACGCCCGAAACTTATAAAAGGCTGGTAGTGAATTACTATAAACGTCTCGAAGCCATAATTAATAATAACATGCAACGAAGTATCAATGTATGTATATCTAGAAATGTGTTGTAAACTTTTGTTCACGTATTTATATTACATGCTTGTATATAGTTTTTCTATGACATATATGTGGGTTTTTGATATATTATTATTATTAACGTTTTTATACTATTGTGTATATATAGTCCAATTTTCGTAATTTTACGTGGTCTATAAATGTGCAATCTGGCAATTTAATCAACATGTTGTATTAATTTGCCCCACACTGTATATTTCAATAGTTTTACCAAGAGCTTGCCTTACGTTCATTTTAATTTATTAAATATGCAGTATAATTTGAAAAAGAACTTATCTAGTTACTGCATTGGAAGTAGTAGGTAATATTTTCATTATTAGTGAAAATTTCTGAAATATTTGAGAATTGGAGTAGCAACAGAATTTGCTTTATCCATGTCAAACCTAGACAACAGGGCCTTAGTATAAGCAGACCGCTCTAGGAACATCAAATTTATCTTGTGCAAAGCACACCCATTCTCCAA
>VCRD01003082.1:8182-36953 GCA_006783055.1 Trinorchestia longiramus
TACTTGTAGTGGCTTAGTCACCCCTTAACGCGACACAGCCTCCTCGTATTTTCTCCAGCAACTAGTGGCTTAGTCACCCCTCAATACAAATCTCCATGTACAACATTTCTAGTTTAGTTACCGCTAGACTCTATCTAGTCATCCACAGTGTTCAGTAATTGTAAGTCATACCTATGTAACGTTTATCAATAAATGAGTTCCAACTTCTACTCGGTGTTTCAACCTCATACACTTGAGTAGGAGCTTATGTAAGACCGCTACCGTAGCAGGCTATAACTGGAGATCACAAGCCCTAACCGACTCACAGGGCGTCTACCTCGAGTAGACGTAAGGCACGATCTCAAAACAGTTGCCTTAACGGAACCAAACGGCGTAGGTAGCACACCAAAGGTCTTACATCTGGTGACCCCAGACCGAGACCTAAGGTCTTACAGATCCAACGCCCCATGTTCCATCCTTCTAATCCGATAGACTACCTTTACCTCAAATTTCTTAAATTCCTCCAGTTGTTCGTCGTTGTGCTGTGGATGGTTTTCATACCAATATAGAGCCCTTGCATTCATTCAGGCTCCCATGCGGGGCCACCTGAACTTCAGTTCTCGCGAGAGTCCGAATGCCTGCGATGGATGTGCTTTGGAATTGGTTTCGAACCTCCACAAGGAGGCTACCGTTTCGTGCCTCAGTCACCTTGGCCAGGTCTGCCAGCCAGCCTCCGGCACAAGTCACGATTGCCTTCAATTGCGTCAAAATGGCTCATCGGTGCTCCATTCGCAGCTTTAACGGTAAAAAATCTTTTAAATTCTTTTGGTCGAGCCGGGCGTTGAGGCTCCTCATCAGTAGCCATAGACTCTGTAAGAGTGTGTAGGCACCGGTTACGGCGATTTTGGCGGCGAGACTGACCTCTGCCAGAAGATCCCACCACCCTCAAGGGGGCTCATAAGGTTCCAGAATTGAGTTTCGGTTCTCAGAAGGCTCGGCCACGGCGCTACCACTCGCAGAAGCCTGCGGTGGCCGCTGCCCCGGCGGCGATTTTGGGGTCTCAGTGGTCTTGGGTTTCCCAGCTGCATCACCTCCACTCGTAGAGACTTGCAATGTCGGTGGCACCCGGGTCAATTTGGGGGGCTCCCCAAAAGTTGAGCAGTCTGTGAAGAGTCCATTGGGCGATCTACAGTCGATACCGGAGAAGGGCCAGTAGTAGATATTTCAGACGTAGGGAGCACATCATTTTCGGTCTCCTTTGTCAGGAGGATTTCTCCTCCCTATCCAGGCTGGCTCAGGCCGGAAGAGACCTCCAGGCGGTCAGTAGCCAACTGGTGCGTCTCCACACTTAAGGCGGACACACACTCACCAGTAGAAATGAATATTTTTCCCACCGTCGACCCTGACCCGTGGCAGCCCCCGCGTATGCCCGAGATTACAAGGAACTTTATAACCCGTATCATTTTTACATGGGGTACCTCTTCCATGGTTCATCTTTTGTCATACTATTCCAGCCAGGCCTGCCTACCATGGTTGGATCTACTAGGACCGAAGTCTCAGCAATATAGCCCCAACCTACACGGCAGTGTGCAAGCCCTCCCACCGCTACAAGGTAAGGACACTGGGGAGGGTATGGGGCTTAGAAAACCGATAAGACCTGAAAAAAGCAATCATGAAAGGCATTGACAATTCCTGTCAGTGCACTTCCCTGGAGAGGTGACGATGATCATAAAAAAATACTTTGCATGAAAAGTATTTACAAAAAGTAAATAGTAGGTAGTAATGTAAGTTTGCTAGCGTTTCAGTGGCTCAGACTTTGTCGCACCGATGGTCTAACAATTCTTGCGTCTGTCCATGAGTTCCGTCCCTACAATAATAACGTAATAACATTCATACAGGGATGTGTGCCGAGTACAGGTGCACCTAAATCTACAGTCAATGCAGTGTTGAGTGAATAACTTCATACTCCAAGTAGTAATGCTGTACAGTAGAGCAAATCTATCTACGATGCAGCTGCATATTACAACGAATACAGCATGGATGAAGGCATCTCTATCGTTTTCTATCCCGCTGTCTCACACAAGTTCCTGGCTCATGACCGTACATCTGTCTCTGCCCCGCTCAGAGTGACTCCCTACTTCCGTTGAGTGAGAGCACTGAACTCACGTACAAATGGTTTGTTACCAAATTTCATCAACGTAGTCTACATGCGAGAAAAAAGTTAAATTATTACCTACATTAGTAAGTTCGTAAATTTTAAGACATTGAGTTCATCAGTCTACTCATTCTCAAGTATAATAATAGACGGCATTCGCGTAAGAATATTTATTGCAGCGACTTAGCCATCAGGATCAGGAAGTTCTTGCAACTTGATGGAATAATGTTTTTCGATGGCCCGGATGAGAGGTCGGTCTTCTGAACGGACAAAATTGATAGCGACGCCTTTCCGCCCAAACCGGCCTGACCGCCCGATACGATGCAGGTACTGCTCTTTATTTACTGGCAGGTCGTAGTTGATCACGTGAGACACCTGCACACATCACACCTGTGTTGTTAGCGCTGCCACTTTCACATTATCCAAATATCTAGAATAAAACTTCAGACCGAAGAATCAAGACGTCAGTAATCTGTAATACCCTCATATGACGTGATATTATTGAACTACAGAAATGACATTTCTTCTGGCTACAGAGTCTGAGCGCTGTTATACGAGGTGCATGACTAATGGGGGAAATGCTTGATAGTCAGGACAGAGGGCAGTTGTCGACTGCCAGGTGTTTGTATGGGTCGAATAAAGCACGAAGCTTCCAGAAAGATAGTGATAAATGAACTCCGACCCCGCTGTTGTGTCTGTACTACGATCAGTTAACGTATGAAAACGAAAACGTGTATTCTATCTAGTCAGTACATGCTTGGGGAGTAGTTGTTTTCATATCATTCTTGTACCGTTACATTTCTCACATAAATATAGTAACAGGAATAAGAAAAAACCAAAGTGAAAAAAAAGAAATGAATGTACACCTAGGTATTTTTCTCTAAACAGCACGAGACATATTTTATATGAAGATATAGAGGTTTCTCAGGTTAGTCTGTAGTAGATAGTTTGGAGTACCCTAAAGTGACACGTCGGAGACAAGACCTACTGACTATTATGAATGTAATTGTTTTACATTCATAAAGGGAGCTCAGGATACCTGAGAAAAATACCACATCCACGTAGTACTCTGCAAGACACTCCCCTGCGGTGCACTCGTTAGAACAGCCAGCCAAGGTCTAATAACTATAATACAGAAATTCAGCATCCACTTCGTCAACGTGAGAAAACAATTTCACTTGTCAACACATGGGGATCAGTTACACTGTAAAGCACTACATGAATTGTAACAATACAAATAATTTTTTAGTTACGGGCATCAAAAATATTTTGTGCACACATCTGACACACCATTCATGACCTGAATCACTCGAATTTTCCCACCACAAAATTATGTTCTGACACTGAAAACAGACATAATTTATAAAACTTTTCTTCAAACGATACAAACTAGTTTGTGCAAAGGGTTTGCGAAATAGAATAGAATAGAATAGAATAGGAACGAACCTCCTGGCCCATTCTTGGGTCGGATAATTACTTCGATAATTATTCGGTTGTTTACCCAAGTCCCATGCCGTATTTCTAGCCGCGTCAATCATGTCGGCGGGAGTACAGCAATAGTTCTAGTCAGCCAACAAATTAGTGAGCAGTGAGCCTAGTTGCCTGTAACACCACCTATTGTTACGAGATGCCTTCTATTGAAGGATAATAGCTCTCATACGCATCATGGGCGCAAGGATTCGAACCTCATTACTCTACGCCCATATTACCATATAGAAGCACAACCACATTCACATATAGAAGCACTACCACATTACCATACAGAAGCACGTCCACATTACTATATAGAAGCACAACCACATCAAAATATAGAACCACAACTATATCAAAATATAGAAGCGCAACCACATTACCACATAGAAGCAGAACCACATTAACATATAGAAGCAGAACCAAATTAACATATAGAAGCAGAACCAAATTAACATATAGAAGCACAACCACATTACCATATAGAAGCAGAACCACATTAACATATAGAAGCACGCCCACATTACCATATAGAAGTACAACCATATTAACCTATAGAATCAGTATAGGCTGGATGTGTTGAAGAGTTTCACACCGAATATATAGATTACAATAGATATTTCTGATTGATTTGAGGAATTATACGGTAACACAGAGGAATGATTCGTCTAATGTGAAATAACATCAGAGAACTACTTGTATGAAACATTAAGAAATAATACTCCATCATGAACTTGGCCTCTCTTAATTCCTTTAACAACACAAGGATTACCCTACCCACTATATTCAAAACACCTGAAGGAAACTTGACTTTCACGACTACAGAATTTCACAGCTGGTAAAACTGACAAAAGTGAAATGTGTTCATCAATTTAAAATTGAATTAGTGAAATTCATACTATGAGTGAAAAAAGTAAAAACACAGACCTACGAGTATATTTGAGCCTAAGAATCGGTTCCGATCTCTGTTGATTTCAGGAGATTGAACCTCGTCACACATTCAATATGAAACTAGTTTAAACGCTACCTAGTCTACCTATCCTTCGCAAATCATTAAATTTTATAATATTGTCGCCTTGAAAATCATTTATATCAACTTATTGACTACAGCGGCCGAAATGCTCATAATTTAAAGTTTGATCACTTTCATTGGGTCGAATTTTCAGATAAATAATGGGCTTGAATAAGTTGTTTCTGGCTTCATGATTCGCAGTACAGATACAGGTCCCCATACAGGTAAGACGTGAGGGAGACCAGCTCACCTGCTGCACGTCGATGCCCCGCGCCCAGATGTCCGTAGTGATGAGCACGCGCGACACGCCCGCGCGGAACTCCTTCATGATGGCGTCGCGATCCTTCTGTTTCACTTCGCTATGCATCGATGACACTGCGAACCCTGCATCTCGCATGTTCTTTGTCAGCCAGTCCACCTGCACGAGCAACTCACTGAACTTAGTCTGTAGAGATGATCACTGGCGGACAAGAGCCTAACAGTGAAAGTCCTCAAGACTCGTCATTGCGAAACGTCAGCTACTTGTTCCTCACGTGGGAATAGTATAGACCCGAGATCAGAAAGTAGTGGCATTCTAGCACTTACGACAGCACAAATGTGCCTACTTGTACGAGTATATTCATAACCAATTGTAACTCGACAGATGCAGACTGTTCATACCCTAAAAGAACGCCAAATTCACAGCTAGAGGGGTACCGACCACCAATTGAGTGCTTTTTACAATTGAAAATGTCAAAATGCAATACATCTAGAGCAATGGAAAATTTAAAAAGGAAAACTGCAAGCAATTAAGCTGGATTAATGATTGCATCAAGTTCTAGTTATACATACAAGTAAGGAGAATTCCCGCACTCTTGTTAACAGTTGCTATAGACTAACCGGTCAGTTTTGATTTCATCAAGCACTTCGATGGATATAGCGATTATTTCATTAATGAGCATAAAAATATGTTAAAAATAAAATAATCCATACAGTACCTGCACACTGGAGCAATCAAACATATTAAAAATGCCAAGCTATGCAAATGCACGTACCTTTTTGCGCGAGTTGCAAAATATGATAGCTTGTTTGACGAGTATTTTATCATACATATCACAGAGGGCATCGAACTTCCAGTGTTCCTTCTCGACAGGAACCGTATACTGCTGGATGCCTTCCAGTGAAAGCTCGTCTCTGTGAGGAGGGATGTAGCCGTGAAAATACTGGGCTACGAGACGGTTCTTTAAAGTAATGTTACACATATGATGGCGGTGATGGGTTGAGGCACTGTAGCTCACATGGTCTCTGATACAGTCCCATGACACTAGCTCACATGGTCTCTGATACAGTGTCTTTATAATCCAACGATGGTCGTTTTTACGTATCCATGCACAATAAAATTAGTTTTGAAACAGAAGTTAGATTGGCCGGTTGAGACAAATAAAATTAGCAATTATCAAGAAAAAATATGTCCATCCGCTAAGCAATCTATTCCTCCCTCTAATGAACACTCTTATATCGATGCCAAACCACTAATACTCATTCCATATCCCTAAAAAACAATTACGTCATGTCTAACTCTTGAATAAAAAACAGAGCTTTCATACTCAGATTACATGAGTACTTTATTCTTGGCGCCTGACGGAAAGCTACTGGCTAGTTCACCGATTAAGCCTTACTGAATAAAAGATATTTATGTTATGAATTCGAGCGACATAGCGTTCATATTCAAGAAAAAATGTAGTCCGTAGAACTATTGTCACTGAAAACCAAAAATTCGTGTGATGTGCAAGATGTAAATTGGAAGAAGGCAGAGTTGGGTGGGTGTTCACCACCTTACCTGGGCACCAGAATTTTGACGGGGTCTGCCATGAAGTTGGATGTCATCTCTATTACTTCCTCTGGGAGAGTGGCAGACACCACAGCTACCTGTAAGCAGCGTCAAAAAGCTCTTGTTAACGCTTCAACGCAGTAGACGTTAGGTAAACGGCGTTTCTATTATCAAAATCCCAAAATTCCAAAAACAGCTAACACGAACGGTTTCATACAAGTGTTGGAATGAAAATAGCATGCAAACCATTATTTCCCTCTCCCCTTTCTTCTACATTCCTAAGAAGTTTGTTTACTTAGAGAACAAAAAAATTAAATTAATGTTACACCACATGCATTGGATAGTAGATTTATTTGAAGGTTGCTGAATACACTGAAACGTATTTACTCGTCACATGACGACGTTAATTATGTGATGCAACATATGACGCCATGATGCGGTGAAAAAGTAACCGTCCTGGCTATGAACCCAACGCAATAAAGAGATGCAAATTAAATTGGACCTACTCAGCTGCAGTGGTGATTTTCTCACCTCGTGAGAACCATGAACTAAGTCAGTCTCCTGCTTGATTGCCTGTGCACATTATGGCAGCAGCAGGTGCCGAGAACCTGCTAAGCCTCTCCTTCTCTGTACGCTTGCATTAGTTCCAGTACAATCATTTGCTAGCTATACTTTGCACATGCAGGCAACACAATTCGTTACAGTGTGTTGAGACAAGTTTTATTCGTCTGCGACAGTAGAGGCTGGCGGTGTACGAGAGAGAGATATCAGTCATATTTTGTGAATAAATCTGCGCCTTGAACTGATTTCGATGATTAATTACCAAAAACGATTTCATTTTATGAGGAAATTTGTGACAAAGTACTAACTGAACCTGGCCCCTAACTTATCCGTTAAGTCGTCTGGGTGCCTGAGGGAGAACCGCACGGGGGAGGTAGCAGGAGCCCTGCCGCTCTAACAGTGCAAAAAATACACATCTGTGGGAGACCTAAATTGCGTCGTAATCTACACATCAATCCCACACACAGTTAATTCCTTGAAACAGATAGAACATATTTTTTCGATGAAGGCATTAAGCTTTTTTGAATATGCACATGAGAGAAAAAAGAGAAAGTTGTGATAAACACTTAAACTAGATTAAGCTGCACATGAAATGCAAGTAAATCACACAATTGATGCTGAAGACTTGGTTCCCAGACCCACAGACTAGGAGGTAATAATGACAATGCACAAATGAAACGGAAAGAGGATGGTTTTTATCCACATACCTGAACTTCAGGAGGCAAATATCTGTAAACACCATAAATTTGTTTTTTGAAGCCATGCTGCAGCATCTCATCCGCCTCATCCAATATCAGCAACTGCATATGTTGAAAAAATAATTGAATTAATGCAATAATACACGAGTCAGTCCTCCAGCGAGCAGTGAGGTGTCCTGCAATACAGGAGTCAACCCTCCAGCTATACGAGTCGTACAAAAGATAAACAGTTATTCGCCCCAAGCTGCTGGACAAGAGAATAATATGCAGCTAGCAAAAGTAGTGTGTAGTGATATCTTTATTCTGATTATTAATGCATCAACACTAGCTCTATAATCTCTTTAGCTTCGTAGAGCATTGCTCGTCGATACTACAAAGTAGTATATTAATTCAAGTGGAAATCAATACGTTGTCTACTTGATGGGACCATATTCAGTGCTAGGCATAAATATACTTGGTAAAATTAAAATTCACGTCACAGAATGGCCAATCAATTACATAGTGGGCGTAAAAGAAATGTTAACATCAAGACTTTTTGGATGATTTTACACAAGAACACATTTCAAGTTTGTTTTATTGGGTTTTACATACATTTTTTTACATTTAGCATTTTGTCATGTTCCATGGGTCTTCAACAGCTTCTGGATCTTTCTACGCATGGATGTTGCAAGATTCACGAAGTAGGAGCTGTCCATTGACACCTATAGCTTAGTGAATGCCTCCTTCAGGGCATGAAGCGAGGTGGGTCGGGACTTGGCAATTTCATTTTTCACCTCGTTCCAAGTATTCTCTACGGGGTTCAAGTCTGGTGAGTTGCCTGGCCAGTTCAAAACTTTGATAGTCTGCTTGTTTAAGAAGTTTTTGACAGCTCGTAACTTATGTGCAGGGGCGCCATCGTGCATGAAAAAGTTACATCCGTGGATGCTGTTGAAAATGAGCAGATGTTCCCCTAAAACATCATGCAATTTTCTCCCTTCATGATGACGTCCTTATGGAGGAAATAGAGATCACCTCTGCCCTTCTCTCCACTGAAGCATCCCCAAACCATGTCGCTATCTGAGTGCTTCACGGTATCGGGGTGCTCCCCACTGGGTCGATGCAGCACTTTCGAACCACCCCTGACAAGCCGAAAGGTACTCTCGTCACTCCACATTACTTTTTACCATTGCTCATGTGTCCAATCTTAATATTTCTTCGCGAAAGTTAGCCGTTTTTTCTTCATTCCCTCCGTCAGCAGCGGTTCCTTGGCGGCACACCGGTAGTGCAAACCCAGGTCTTTTTGTAGTCAGAGCTGGATCGTGCGAATACCAATGTTTTGAAGCAAAGCAGAATGTTTCTCTTTCAATTCAGCAGCTGTAATCAAAGGGTCCTTCTTTACCTCACGTACCAAAACATCAGTCTGAGAAGTTGACTTTTTCTTGCCCCAGAGCCAGATTTTCTATGCGGTGCGGTGCAGTGTCGGGAGGCAGAGTGGTTGGTGCTTTTTTTTTTAGCGCAAAGAGTGACACTGCTCACATTCAGATCGGCAGCTACATGTTTTACGGCCAATCCCTGCTCAATTAGAATGAGCGCACGAGTCTTATCTTCCATTTTCAGCTTGTTACGCCCCACGGTGATGGTATGGTGGTGTCTGGTACGGCATCAAAGTCAGCAGAAAGATGAAAAAATAAGGTCTATGGAGCAACGTAACTTAGATGCGCACTGACTGAACTCTGCAAGCATACTGGAACTGAACTGTCTGAACATGGCGGGAAGTTGTGAGGGAGGCATGACTGGAGAAACATGAGTTATATCAAGCTCCTCCCATTACCTATTTAGCGGGAATGCAGGAACAAAGTTAACCATGAAATTTGAGTAAACATTTTTATTGCGTTTAAGAGGTTAACATTTGACTTGCGCTTACTGTATACCAAAAATTTTAAGTCATATTCCCAAAACTAACAAAAATATTTGCTTAATTGTCACTAATAGAAATAACATGGAAAACTTTTGAAAACCTTTCATTAGGAAAATCCTCCTTGTATGTTTAAACCTAGACTTCTATCCCACTACCCACTATACTAGTAGACCCACACGTGAAAATTCACGGGAATGTTTTCGTTTGATTTGCTAGCGGACGCGGGCTTTACGAAGGAGTTTTCAAATTGAAGGATATGCCTATTATATCCACAACACAACGCTTACAAAACATGTATACACGACTGCTCCTGTTAATACAACTACACAACTTCTCCTGTTTATACTACACAACTGCTCCTGTTTATACAACTACACGACTGATCACGTTTATACAACTACGAAACTACTTCTGTTTATACAACACGACTGCTTGTTTATACAACTGCTCCTGTTTATACAATACAACTGCTCCTGTTTATACAACACGACTGCTCGTTTATACAACTGGTTCTGTTTACACAACTACAAAACTGCTCCTGTTTATAGAACTAGATAAGTGCTATTCTACATAGAATCATTCAACCACTAGTTGAGGAAGTATCAGAAATGTTTCTCGACTAAAAAGCAAATGTTGTATACAATATTATCTTAAACTATGAGAAAAGAAAGGATGTGGGACCATAGAAAGACACGCTACTTCACAATACAGAGGAACTTCACTGAACGCCCATAATATGTTCAAAAATCTTACCCGTGATGGAAAAGACTCGTTAGAAATAATTGTTCCGATAGAAATCTAGGTAAAATTAGATATTGCGTCATACAGATAAAAAATACCCCAAAATATCTAACACCACTCAATATGTGCATTTTAACATTTTTTCATCATTATACCATAAGTAATCCCAAGCTATGAAACGTAACGTTTCGATGTTATCAACATCACTATGCTGGAAAAATATACACAAAAAATATAACCAAAGCAACATTTGACATGATGGTTGAGAATATGCTGCACACCTTTTAACATGACGAGAACGTCTCACATTACACCCCCACTTACACGTGTAATTCTCACATGTTTGTGGTGGCCGACACCAACACACAACAGACAACCAAGAGGGAGGCACTAATAATCTAAGCTGCAGTTCTACTAATCCAGGAAACGAATAAATCACAAAAATTTTTATTGACAGAAGGTTTGAGTTTATAAATATACAAGGTTTCTATTATTTTAAAAAATGTATTGTTTATCATTTGGGAAAATTGTAGTATTCATACAAAGATCAGCATTAGAGGATTTGGAACTATGTTGAATCAAAATGATTGAAAATGGAACCTTGATATTTATGTGCATTTAATTGTTGTTTGTCACTAGTCATGACAACGCAACAGTCTAAAACAATAGTAACGAGCCATTTGGTCAGTTCTTGGTTTGTTAGACTCACATTTTCTTGTTACGTTAGAGCCGGTAAATAATATTGGCTTTGTCAAGATTACTGACCGCTGACTTGGAAATATTATTTCTACCAATGAAGTCACTAATTTTTTCATTCCTATTAATATATGCAAATTGTGACTTCCACATCAGATGTGTTAACAAAAATATAAATAATGTTGTTAGAGTCTCATCCATTAGTACAAGGATTTCTGTTAGTGGAATGATGACTAATTTTTTGACAATTTTAAGTTGCGATGAATTTGAACAATGAACTCCTAAGGTTGAGAAACCGGAAAAGAAATATCTAAAATCACTCATAAAAATTACGAATGGATTGAATAAATATAAAATGGATATGAATCAACCAGCAAAAGAATAACTAATTAGTAAAGAAAAACACAAAACAAATGTAAAAACTGTTGCAACATTACGAATATGTGACAGTTGCATAGATATTTTTGTCTCTCTCTTTAAAGCATTTATCTCCTTAATGTTCTCTTTCTTAGTGATGGTAAAAATTGCTGATGTGGCCCAAATGTTTGTGCGTGGAGTCAGTCACGGGGTCAGTCAGTTGGGGTCACACCTCGTTCTCGCTTCGTAATCTCTTCACATCTTACACGTAAAGAGATTATTTCTTTTATCGCTGTCTTATTGCAGTATTTAGCTTGGAGACATTTTTATAATGGCTAGACACAGACTAACAGCAGAGATTCAGGCAGGAGCGAGGCAGGGGTAAAATGTAAGCGACCTCAAACTGTGTTCGGGTAATTTTAGTTGTTTCTTTTGTAAAAAGTGGCTTGTTAACCCAGTCAGAAGCTATTTAAAATTTTGGCTTGGTAAGCGAGGTTTGACTATTTCAATACATAAAGTTAGACGGCCATGCAAGAACAGCATATGAATTTCAGCTGTAACTTCAAGCAAACACATTTGTATGGGCTCACCTTGACCGCCCGTGTTTTCAACTTGGTTCTTTTGATCATGTCGAGGACTCTGCCTGGTGTGCCAGAGACCACCTGCTGGCCAAGCTGAAGCTTCTTAATGTCGTGTGAGGCATTCGTGCCACCAATGCATGCATGACACTGCACTGACATGAAGTCTCCAAGTGACTGTACTACCTGCAAAATAATCAATTTATTACAGTGCACTAACTCGTATTCCATGTAACTCTTTCGTGAAAGCCAGTCGTTCAACTGTACAAACAGGACCCAATGAATATACTTTCAAGTAGTGACTGTACACTTTCTCTCTCTTCTTTCAGATCATAACAATTGTAAAGTCATATTCTTCTATCTTAAATCTACTGAAGAAACTTCAATACATACACAGGGACCTTTAGTAGAGTTGAGGTCTCAGCTATTTAGCCTGGGTGCTTTGTCCTCAGTGGCATCTCAGTTCTGGCCTTCATTCTCTGCACCAATTCTTTTCCTGAATTTCTGTGAGGTGCTGTGGGTGGTGCCTTATGACTTTCAGCTTTTTATTCTTTGTTCTCTCTTTGTATTTCTCCTCATTGTCAACAGAATACAAGTTCTGGGCTGATTTTTGTGCGGAAGATTACCTGACATAGTGGGGCCCAGTGAACTATAACAATATCACAAACTAAGATAATCAACAAACCAGCATCTAAGTTAAATTCAAGTGAATAATTTTGATGACCATTCCACAAAAATGTTTCACAGTTAAAATGGAATTTGAAAAGCTAGGTTTCTGCTATGTCCTTCTGATTATAGGAAATTTATATGGGATGTAAACAAATTTCTGTATCACCTACATTATCTCAGAACCAAACTACAAGAGCGAGACACTATCTCGAACTGATCATAATAAAAATCAAATTAACATCTCCAATTTGACAGTCTCTGACCATCAAGGAAAAGAGAAAAGAAGAAGCTATAAACTGGCTCTATCAACTTGAAAACACATTTGAGTTCTGCTCCTCGATACAATATGAACTACATTTTTCATCCCAATATAAAATTAAACTTCCATTTGACCAATTTATAAATAAGCCTATGCATATCAATGGAAATTTACCTCATTTTCAGTGGAGGTCAAGTAGACCTTGACCAGAAATATTTAAAATGATCAATATGAGAGATAGAGTGACGAATGCCATTCATGCTATGACTGACTTTGTACAGTAAAATGCACCACATAATATTAATGTGACTATCAAATTCAAAACAAAGAAAGCCACTTGCACCTTGACATTTTATTGATAAAAATGAACAGAAAAACGGTGAAAACCCTTTCAAAATAAATGAACATTTTGACCACAGGGATAATTTTCAATATCTGCACAAATAAAATTCACCATAAATCATTGGTAAGCTGAACAAAACATTCCTGCACACAAAGGAATAAAATCCTTGAACTATTTGCAGTGGGTATGTGGATTACATATCGTTCAAACTGGAGGCTTGTCTCGCAGGATGAAAAAGAATCCAAAATGCATAGTTATAAAGTACTTGATGCATTAGTCATTACTTCAAATCTTCCAATTTTACAGAAACGTTGCATTTCTCTGTGTAAATGCGTACACTCAAGTGAGATAGATTAGAAAGGAGGCAGACAGTACTGAAGCTCCTTCCATCCTGCTCTGCCACACTAACAAAGACTGTTGGCCGTTGTAGCAAATGTATGTCATGTTTTGTGACATACCATATTCTTCCCAGTACTAATATACCAGGTTGGAAAGAAAGTCACATTATTTTTTCCCAAACTCATTTATTTTATTTTAGAAATTCATATAATGCCATTTAAAACTTTTGCAATAATTTCCCTCATTTCCTATGATTTCTCTCCAAAGGTCAACTAGCTTTTTGATGCCTTCTTCAAAAATTTCTAGGACTTTGAAGAAAAAACCAAATCAAGCCCATTTTTTAGCTGCTCACCATTTTTATAAATTTTATTGTTTAAATGATGCTGCAAAGTCCTAAAAAAATCCTAATCAGAAAAGGCAATATCAGATGAATATGCTGGATAAAGTAAAACTTCCGAATTGAAGTTCAGAATTTTTTCTTGAGTTATTCTTGCTGTATGAGGTATAATATTGTCATGCTGAAGCACAACATCATTTCAATTGAGTAATGCTTTTTTTATGAAGTAGTTCTTACATCATCAAGATGTAAACAATTTGCAGCCACAATTGTCTGGTTGGGGTCTAATCCCACTATATAATAATATAGAGTTGGTTGCTTGCTTTGCTGGTTGGTTGGTCCATCTCTATGTCACGCTCTTAAGGATTCAGATAGAAGCAATTCGTTTACTGAACAAGATGAGATACTATGAAATTTCATCCCCGAATTATGATGATTCTAGTTTCTGAAATATATGCTCGAAAGTCGAAATACAGCAAGTTAAAATGAAGTGTTTATCTTATGCTAAGTATTGACTTCTCAATGGAACGGATATATAGCGGGGGAAAAATAATACAACACGTTGATTAAATCGCCAAATTACACATTTATAGACCATGTACAATCACGAAAATTGGAATATGTACAAACAATGGTATAAAAAGGTTAATAATGTATCTAAAATCCACAAATATTAAATAGAAAAAATATATAGGAACGTGTATAATGAATACGTGAACAAAAGTTTACAATACCAAACTTTTTTTCTCGATATTATACGTGAAAATTATTGTGGGATTATTCCAGAATGTTCCAATACATTCTACTATTTAGCAACGAAACTTTCGTCCGCATTCATCTCCATAACGTGTAATTGGTACAGCAGCTCTCGTTCTGAAAGGTCGTAAGTATGGGTAGGAATAAGGACATCAGCTAAGATCTTCGCGAACGTACTGCGGAGCTCCATAATGAAGGTTTGGGATATCGGAAGATAAGTGCACAACTGTGTGTTCCTATAGCCTCGGTTGGAACTATAATACGTAAGTGGAAATGCCAGAATACGACTCTCCGTAAGCCTCGAACTAGCCGTCCACGGAAGATTAACAACCGTGCTGCTCGAAAATAGGTCCGAACAGTAGCGCAGAGGCCTAAAACTTCTCGTAAAGAATTACAGGATGATCTCAAGCCATCTGGAATCGAAGCCAGCAAATACATGATCAACAGGGCACTATGCCGTGAAGGTCTTCGCTCCCGCACCCCTCCTAGAACATCTTTTCTCCAGAAACGTCACATCAAGGCCAGGCTGAAGTATGCCAACGACCATTTGAATAAGCCAGCAGCGTTTTGAAATTCAGTACTGTGGTCAAATGAAACCAAAATCGTACTATTTGGGAGAGACAGCACAAACCATGTTTAGGTGCAACAAAATGAAGAGTATAAACCAAAGTGCATCATACCCATTGATGAGTTTGGAGGTGGCTCAATCATGGTGTGGGAATGTTTCAGCTCATCAGGGGTAGGTAAACTTCATATCATTGAACGAACCACGAATGGCAGGAAATACCATGAAATATTGGAAGAGCAACTCCTACCTTCAGCTAGTTTGTTAAAATTGAAACGCGGATGGAAATTCCAACAAGACAACAATCCAAAGCATACTGCAAACAAAACCAAGGAATGGTTGAGGATGAAGAAGATGAACATTTTAGAATGGCCATGTCAATCCCCGGACATGAATCCGATCGAAAACTTGTGGAGGGAATTGAAATTGAAGACTCAGAAGGGAGGTCCCAATAACATCAATGAACTCAAAGAAATTTGCATTGAAGAATAACATAAGATTACGCACGAAACTTGTAAAAGGCTGGTAGTGAACTACTATAAACGTCTCGAAGCCATAATTAATAATAAGGGCTATGCAACGAATTATTAATGTATGTATATCTTGAAATTTGTAAACTTTTGTTCACGCATTATTATACATGTTCCTATATATTTTTTAATATTAAATATTTATGGGTTTTAGATATATTATTAACCTTTTTATACTATTGTTTATAGATAGTCCAATTTTCGCAATTGTACGTGGTGTATAAATGTGCAATCTGGCGATTTAATCAACGTGTTGTATTATTTTGCCCCCACTGCACATCAATTGTAAGCATTGTATTGTGAATACCAAAGGCTCATCCTTCAACGGAGAAACTCCTTCGCAAAGCCCATGTCCTCTGGCAAATAAAACAAAAAAATTCAGCAAAAAACGCGTGAAATTCATCACGTGTGGGTCTACTAGTAACTTATAATGAATAAATCCTCTTGTGTCCCACCATAAAGAGAGCATGATATTTCTTGGGTGAAGTTCCTGTTTTGGAGCAGACTATGGACTTTGATTTCAGTGTATTGTCTTTCGTGTTGAATAATGTTGTAAAGAAAATATTCTTTGTCTCTAGTGACAATTCTTTCCCAAATTGGTCTCGACGGTCCGTTGAACGCAAAGATATGCAGACAGTCAATCTTTAATTTTGTTGAGGGTTTTTCAAATCGCGGGGAACCCAATGTCCAAGTTTTGAAATCTTTCCTAGTTCATGAAGGCATGAAAAATATGGTGGTATGAGTTGTGTTGAATTGTTTGGCGAATTTTCTGCTGGTCAATTTTAGATTGACCTCAACAGCATTTTTGATGGCTCTTTGATCGATTGATTTTGATCTTCCCAAACATGGGTGATCCTTGAGATTAAAATCTCCAGCTGAGAACTTTGCAAACCATCATTGCCATTTTTGATCATTCAAAACATTCCTTCAATAGATAGTTTGAATGTTTCTTGCAGTTTCTGTAGTAGTAGTAGTAGTGCCTTTCCAACATTCATAGCATTGTCCACACAATGTCTCAGATGCTTCTCATTAATCTTTTAAGCATCACCCATCAGAGCCGATGGAACTCACAAATTGACACCTTTTTTGAGCAAAATTCATGAAACATTCAAACTGACTATCTTTAGCTATTTAAAGCATATATTTTTTATTAATTTTTAAAAAACTATTAACATTCAAGCAAAGGTTAAAATGAATAAAAAGGTTAAAATAACTGATGACAGATGACATCAGTGATGCTTAACAGGTTAATGTCTACTTCTTGAGGGTTAAGCTAGTCAAAATTGATTTAATATTGCTAATTATTATACTTCATGATAAAAACTATGGTATTAGGGCACCAATTTAATTTAAAAATAACTAATTGTATAACTCTTAGGAGGCTGCAAAGTGATCAAATAAAAAATAACATTCCTTTATTTCTAACTTAAAATATTAAACATTATTTTCTCAAAAAGCTTAAAACCCAGCACAAAAATACTTTAGATTTTTTTGAGAAAGTCCATGTTCTTCCTCCATAAAAAAATTATTTACTCATTTATTTCTTCATTAATTTGTTTTTCTCGGTATTGACATGCACAACAGAACTCAATGGCATTGTTTGTTCATACAGAAGCTAAGGCCACTGATGTTTACTGTCCACAGACTTGGACATACCCAGGGCAAAAGCAGAACTTATATATTGAAAGATAACTTGACACCAAACAGAGAAAGAGAAATTAAAGGATCAAATGCCATTATTCTCAAACAAGAGTTTACCAACATGATGTCAGCTAACTCTCCAAAGCAGAAAAGTAAAATCCAAGATTGCTCACTGCATATCTGAGGCTCATCACGTCTTCTAAAGATGCTACATAGGACAGACACAATTGGTTAGAGAAAGTCTGCTATCTCATTCATTTTCTTGACTCTTACGTTCCTTAAAACATGCTATAGACAAATATGTTCACGGATGGAATAATGCAACTCTTTCACAACCATCGTTTTTAATTATACCTATACATAACACAAAACCTGCTCATATTCAACCATTTACAGGGATTAGACCAAATAATGGAAACACCTTACATTTCGGCATCATAATCTTTGAACATGTTTTAAACAATCAAAACTTGACATATTTTAATGTTTTATTTATTTATTATTTTTGTTATTTGATACGTTTATTTAAAATAACTTTTTTACTGATATTTAAAAAAAGTTGGTTATAATTTATAAAAACGGAAGACCTCTCGGACTTTCAAAGAGGCCAAATTGTTGGTGCTCGTATGGCAGACGCTAGTGTAACAGAAACTGCCCAAATGCTTGGCGTTTCAAGAGGTACTGTCTCAAAAGTAATGACTGCTTTTGAAAGAAGGAAAAACGTCCTGAGCAAAGTACAGGTCTGGCCGAAAGTCGAAGTTGTCTTAGAGAGACCGTCGGACTCTAAATCAAATTGTTAGAGAGGATCGCAAGACCACGGCTCCTAAAACCACTGCAGAGCTCAATGAACACCTACAGAACCCTGTTTGTACAAACACTGTTCGTCGGGAACTGCACAAATCTAGATTCCACAGAAGAGCTGCAATTAGAAAACCTGGTCTCTGAAAGACAAATGATTCAAAGCATTTCGAGTGGTGTAGAAACCTCCAGAATTGGTCCCTCGAGCAGTGGAAAAATGTGATTTTATCTGATGAATCACCGTTTACCTTACTTCCGACCTCCGGTCGACTGTACGTTTGGAGACAGCCGAAAGGAGCATTTAATCCAGACTGCCTTCTCCCAACCGTAAAACATGGCGGAGGTTCTGTGATGATCTGGGGTGCTATTTCTTGGATATCCGCCGCACCAATGATTTCCCTTCATGGAAGAATTAACAGCCGAGACTATTTAGGAATTTTGGGCGACCAACTTCATCCTATGGTTCACAAACTGTTTCCGTAGGAGAACGCCATCTTTCAAGATGATAATGCCCCGATCCATACAGCTAGAATTGTTAAAGAATGGCATGAAGAACATTCTAATGAAGTTGAGCATCTCATCTGGTCACCACAATCCCCAGACCTCAACATTATTAGGCGTTTATGATCGATTCCAGATATTCCAGTAAGAAGTCAATTTTCACCGCCATCGTCTCTAAAAGAACTGGAGGGTTTTTTAACTGAAGAATGGGCTAAAATTCCTTTGGAAACAATCCACCATTTGTATAAATCAATACCTGGGAGAATTGAGGCTGTTCTGTTATTGCCGCAAAAGGTGGACTTACACCATATTAAAATATATTTTGTTGATTTTTCACGGTGTTTCCATTATGTTGTCTAATATGACTCACAAATTTATTTATTGAAATCTTTACCTCAAAATTGGAGAGGATCAGTGAAATTTTCTAATTTCTATGAGAAATTGATAATCATTCACAATGTTCATCATTTACAATTTCGTCTTCGCAAAATTTAGAGTAAACAAAAATTTTATATGTAAAACGAAATGAGAACTAAATAGTAAAACATGTAAAGTATCTCACCTTTTGTATCTGTGCAGCCAGTTCTCTTGTCGGAGACAATATTATAGCTTGGGTTTCCCTAGACTTAGCCCTGAGCACCTGCAGAAGAGCTACGCTGTAGGTTGCAGTTTTACCAGTGCCAGACTGAGCCTGAGCAATCAAGTCATGGCCTTCAATAAGAGGGACAATGCAGTGCTGCTGGATGCCTGATGGCTTACGAAATCCTGGTGATAAATAGGGCAAAACCATCATCAATGTTGTAAGTTATGTAACATTAACTTATAATGCAACTCATTTTGCAATAAAATATTAATGCCACTCATTTCACAAACCTGCTTTTTAATGTTGCAACTTAAAAATTTCTGTTCGATCAGTCCAAACACATCAAAATTACTCCGAAATTTAAGAGCTTTAATAACACTTGTATCCTGCCCATGTGTACGATCAATTTTGTTTAGTATTTTGCATATTTTTTAATTCTCAGTGTTTGGATGCATCATGCAAAGTATTTTGAGAGTATCAAATGCTGATTTCGAATTTTTTAAATTATCTAAAATTTTAATTGCATGATTCCACAAATACGATGCATCAGACTCTAGAGAGAACTTACTATTGGAGAAAAAGTGTACAACCATTGACTATAAAAGATATCTCGCATGTTTTTTTCAGTTTCAACAGATCATCACAATCAGATGAGTTTTGAATAAATAAAGAAGCAAGGAGTTGACAAGTAACTGTTTACTTAAAGCAAAGCTTCATTTTTCTCAATTCACAACTTTCACTTTCTATATACAAACAGTAAGTCATGCACTGCATTTGATTAAGTATTCCAATAAAAGAACGACCACCTAAATTTACTATGGAGAAATGTGCCATGCACACATGCAAAACCATTTTGTTGGAAGATAGTAGGCAGAAAAATCAGATTAAAGCCACAAATTTAGCTAAACTTAAATGACATTCTACAATACAGAACAAGTAGAAAGAAGATCCATATCCCACTGCATCACAAGTTACTTAATTGGTCAACTTGCTACTCAAATGATGAAGTAGACCGCATTCAAATGAAGTAGCCCAGCCGGGAGATATAGACCCGAGCTCTTCAGCTACACAAGACAGCTGGCTCACTTGTGTTAACATTACAAAAAAGCACCAAGCCAAGACATTAAAAAATTCAACAAAAAATAAAATTGGGCCAAACAACATGAAAATATCTACACTTTTTGAAGTGCATTTACGAGACTAAACATGTGAGAAATTTACTTTTGGGCTCATCTTCAACATTTGTTTTAAGTGAATTGGGTAAATTATTTTTTAAGTAGAACCTCAAGCAGAAAGGTCTCCTTTGTAAGCTCCCATAAATATTTAGCTGTGAATATTGCTGTCTATTTCTGTGCTTGGCACTTAATAACAACTAATAGATATTTTAGACTGAGCTGTGTACTACATTGTAAAGTTAGAAAATGCAGTTTTGTACATCAATTTTGTCATGAGTTGTCTAAATCACACCAGTAACCTTATAAGACTACTGATTTATTGGTCATTATTTGCCAACCTATTTTTGTTTCTAAAAATTCTTTCACCATTTTTTATTGATATTAATCACCATTTATTACTATCCCATACAAAATGAAACATTGTTTGTACACATACTTATCTTGGCTTCTCTCTTGTAAATTTCATAGGAAAAACAAGTGGATGAATTTATACACTAACAATTATTCAATGTGGAAAACTAGTTTAGACCCAGAAGAAGAGGTCTTTTAGCATTAAACCTGAAAAGATGAGAAGGACTAAGAAACAAAAAGAGGAGAAAGAAACAAAAGGTAACACTGGACTATGAAACAAAAAGAAAACAAAGGAACATAGAATAACTGTACTTGTACAGGAGCTGGAGTGACTTATCAGTCAGTTGTACAAGAAAAAAAGATGGGTCAAATAAACCTCATCATACAGAAACATTGAGGTCTGAATAGACTAATACAGCCATTATGGCTGAATTTGCATTAACAGACTTGATACACTGTTGAGGACCCTGAAATCCATAAGTGACACTAATTACAATTGCCAGCACCATAAGAAAATCTCTCATTAGTGATACTAACTACAACTGCAATGCACCATAAGAAAACCTTGCATTAGTGATACTACAATTGAAGGGTGGAAAGCACTAGTGGACTACTTGCATTTTTTCCCACAGGAGAAAATGCAAGTTGTCTACTAGTGCTGTCCACCCTTCATATAGTAAACTACTGGATCGTAATCGCCTCTGTCTGTGCTGTGTTAGCGACAGCACGGGAGTGGACTACTTGCATTTTTTCCCGTGGAAAATATATTATATTTACCATGGGAAAAAATGCAAGTAGTCCACTAGTGCTTTCCACCCTTCAATTGCCATGAATCATAAGAAAATCTCCCATTAGTGACACTAACTACAACTGCCATGCACTGTGAGACTAATATCTCAGTATCTCAGTAATCCAAACTACCTTCACAAGCCCCTAGTTTCATGATTAGAAGAGCAAACACCATTTATGCTGCCTCATAAGTGGTAATTAAAAGGAATAAACTTCTATATTGGAACTCAAAAAGATTTTTTAGGCATAAGTGCAATTTCATAAGGCATCAAGAAGCAGCAACTGTCAGCACAAGTATTGTTAAACACATTGTATATTTCACTAAGCAACACACATACAAACTTCAAAGAAACATGATTCCTTTGCTTAAAAAACTTACCATAAGCATAAATTCCTTGTAGAATTTCTTTCTTCAAGTACATGCTCTCAAAGGTAGAGAAAATTTGTATTTTTCCACTAGCTTTGATGTCCTTGTGAGACACATCATCTAATGAAGATGTTCTCTCAGAAGCAGCCATTATACTTTGTCAACACCTGAAAAATGTAATATTCACATAATTTCTATCAATGCCTTAAAAAGGTAAAATCCACATCAACTTTTGATGTTATACATGACAAAAATCTTTCCCTTATATTGCATTTAATACAATTTGTGGACAAAGTGCACTACACATCTAATTCTTCCCTTGTATGTATAATAACACCTTGAGATAAGAGGAACCTGACATCTGAGTTTTTATGAGATCCAAAACACAATTTGGACCCCTTTTTACTTGAAATGCAAGAAAACTTTGAAATGAGAATCATGTGCAGGATGCTACTGCTAGATGGTGCATTGGTCCAGTATCAGCTTAGCCAATACCCACATATTTTTCACACGAGTCGGATCCACAGTGTTACTGGTTGTAATACTTACCAGCACTCCACAGTGTAGTGCTGGTGGTTATAATACTTACTAGCACTCCACAGTGTTAATGGTTGTACTACTTACAAGCACTCTAAGATCTACATAAATAATTGAACACAATTTACAAATATTATTTAACCCTTTCAAGTCTGGTGGTACACATTTTATAATTTCAAAGAGGTCATCTTTAATGTTTGGTGTTACATAAAGCATATCACTTTTCAAAATTAATTTCCTGTGCTGCTCTGTAGCTCACAATTTTCACAACCATAATAAATGTAAAGGAATATTTCTATGAATCTATAAATTTTGAGCATGCTACACAATACTTTCCATCAAAAGTATGAGCCAGAAAGGGTCAATTCAGCAGCATCACTCAATTACACAATTGAAGAATATTTTTTGCACATTTTTGAGGAACATTACATTAGAACATCAAAATATTAAGGTGAGAGAAAATGCTGTAATTCAGTGATACTGAGAACATATATCAAATAGGCTTGTGCTACAATGAATTCAATACAATCCCAATCATTAGACTACTCAACAGCCATCAAAATGTTAGTCATGTTGTAAATTTTCTTATTATTTATTGAACTTGATTCTCATATTTTTTCAACTTTTAAGTGACATACTTTCTTTGAGCAGCATCACTACATAAAATGATTTGGCAATAGATTTTTTCTTGATTTGGGTACTTATATTTATGTAAACTTGCAAGATCACGTCCAGTGGAACCTCGAGATACAAGTTTAATTCATTCCAGCACTGAGCTTGTTTACCAAATTTCTCATATCTAAAAAATATTTCCCATTGAAAATAATGGAAATCCAGTTAATCCAATCCGCACCCCAAAAATATCAGCATATAAATCAGTTTTCCAAACAAATAACAATGATAAATAATATAAAGTGTAGTTTACATTCAATAAATAACTGGTAAAAAATACAACTGTACGATGTTCCCACGCTGCTTCTAGTTACGTTTATTGCAGACTTGTTATTTTGTGGATTTTCAAAAAATATGTAAAATATATATCGCAGCACCACTGTTTTGCTGGTTCTTGTGGTACTCGTTCTGCCCATATGTCGTGTACACAGTAAATTATATGATTGATGAATTTTGCATTAAAAAATCAAAATGTACATGAATACATTGAAAATTTAAAAACACCAACAGAATATTAGAAATCATATAAAAGACAGTTTACAGTAGATAACGTGTTTACTCAACAACGAACAGTAAGATTTGCGCAGCGGCCGCTCGAGACGCTACTTGCTCACATGAGATTGTAAACAGACTTAGACTTAGATTTGAGGGCCAGCGTTTGGCTGGGGCCTTGATAACATCCTTCAATTCCCTCTAATACACAGACATACAACAGGATGACATCCCACAGTTTTTCTCCTGTGAATCAGGGTTGTCTAAAGTAATTCCTATGGGGCCACCCTGAGTCATTTGATACAAATGAACCAGTCAAGTGAGGGCATCACTGGAAGATCCAGCTTGTCATAAACACCTGCTTAGCAGGTAGTCACATTAAAAAATGATCATTCAACATCACTGTTGCTTATTCTATGCATGCACAAGAAATCTTTCATTGCATCCACAACAGTCATGTTACATTCCTCATTGAGCCCTACATGATATCTCATACCAGAATCCTTTTCAACACACCTTGTATTCCATTCGTTTTCTCCCCACTGCTCATGGACCACATTCATGAGGCTCTCTCACTCATGTTCATATTTACTACATTCCAAGACCAGATGTTCAACTGTTTCCTCTACTCCTCTGTTACACTACAGACATAACCTTGTATTCCCCTCATTCCAGCTCCCAGTATGCCTATTCACACTTAATGCCCCACATCTGATGGCAAACAAGAGATGGCAAACAAGAGTTGGCAACCAAAACTTCCATCATAAAACATTTCAAACCTTGGTACATTCATACTGGCATACCAAATTAAAGTAGTTTTTCCATTCATCCTGTGCTTCCATTTGTTCAGGCCATAATCTTTTGTTAGTTTTTCAATTTCTTTCTTCTACTTATTGCAATCCCACTCCATTCCTTTACCTCCATGACCTCTCAATAGCCAATCGACTATAGCTCTTCCAATTCTAACATGAACAGTCTTCAGAATCTTCAGTTTTCTTGCATGCCCCCAGCAAATTTTCTCTCAAAGACTTTCACTCAGATTCCATTCAAAGATTCATTTAACCCACCTTTTATTCTCCATTTGCTCAATTTTCACCTTATAATTCAACACAGCCTTTACCATTCTTTCAGAAAACAGACTCCACCCTAGATCCTCTCTAAGAGCTTCTGCAGCCGTCCATTTTGGGGCACCTAATGCTACACATCCTACCCTATTCTGCAGCACCTCTAACTTTTCAAGGTCTCCTCCATTCCATGTCATAACATTCATGCCAAACATTATGCTAGGTACTGCAACATACTTTGAAATTCCTCTGACACATTCATACTTATTTGCTTTATATTTGGCCACACTGCTTAGCCTTCCCCACCACTGCATGGCTTTTACCACTTTTTCACCTTTTGCTCTTGAATATCCATCTTCACTTAACATACATCCCAGGCACTTATATTCCTTAGTTCAGCTCATCTTAACTTCTTGTTTTATTTCACTCTATCTCTGTCAGTATCATCACCATTTATAACCATGACTTTACTTTTTATCTCCTCCAAATTTCACCTTGAAATTGCTACTGTATCCATCCACAATCTCCAACATCATTTACAGTTCCTGCTCTGATTCACTAACCACAACAATGTCATCAGCATACAGCAAACAACTCTGTTTCTCCTCCCCAACTTTCAGTCCAAAATCCCTCATTCTTAGGTGGACTACTAATTCTTCTGTGTATAGGCCAAACAGTAAGGGAGACAGGGTACAACCTTGTCTCACTGCCCTTATGCTCCTCACCCGTCCCATCACTAAATTTCCCAGCTGGTATACTGCACATGTATTCTCATACACACTTTTTATGATGTTCACAATCTTTTCACTAAAACCAATTTTTCCTAGCATGTCTAGCAACCTCCTACGGTCTACTTTATCATACGCATTTTCAATATCCAACAATGCAAGATACACCTTTTTATTTTCCTTCCTCTTTTTTTCAATTACTTTACTTACCACAAACAAATTATCTTTACCATGTCTATCTCTCCTAAAACCATTCTGTTCTTCTCTCATTACTTCTTGTTCTTATACCACATGTTTCATCCTTTCATTTATGATTCCACAAAAAATCTTATTGTCAGCCAGAGCAATATGTCTATAATTTTTTAGTTCTTTCACATTCTCATGTCCACCCTCATGCAATAAAACTACATTACATTTATTCCACTCATCTGGGATTCTTTCACTCCTCCATATCTCATCAAACAGACATCTTAACATTTCAATTATACTCCCACCACTATGCTTATAGAACTCATGGAATTTCATCAGGGCCACTTGCCTTCCCATTTTTCACATTTTTTTAAAAAGTTTCAATCTCCACACATGTAATTTCATCTTCTATTTTTAAATCATATTCAACAATCTGAAGAGTTATTGGTTCTTCATCTATCAAAGGCTCATTCATTCCATCAATGTCTTACCAAAAATACACAACTGCTTTCACCATTTGTCTGTGATCACTCAATTTGCATCCATCAAAAACTAATTCATTGATTTGTATTTCATTACTTCTGTTATTAGCTTGTATGAAATTATACCACTCTTTAATTCTATCTGGACCCTTTATTCTGAGATTTTCAACTGTTTATCTCATCTTTCAACCTAGCCTCATCATTTTATTTACCTTCTTTTGCTGAGCTTTGTATTCATCCCATGCACCTTGCCATTCCACTTCTGCAATCCTATGTCTTTCAAACAATTTTCACATTTGGAGTTGTTTTTTATTCAAAATCTTTCTTCTCATTTGTTCCTCCTTTATCTCTCTCATAAACCACTTGGCTTTTATGGTAAATCTTCTACACTTTACTTTCCCAATAATCTGCTCTGCTGCGACATACAACATTTTTGCCATCTCTTTGTTCATGTCATTTACATTCCCATTTCTATTCCATTCACATCTTCCAAGCTCTTTATCAAATTCTTCCCAATTTACTGCTTTCAAACACCACTTTTCCTTTACATTGCTTATTTCTTGCATAACCTCTTTTCCACCCCATTTGTACTTAAGAACAAACATTCAGTGATCAGTATCAATATCAAATTAATTTTCATCCACATACATTTCTCTGACATGCTTTCTTGCTTCATGATTCACTAACACAGAGTCAATTGCTGCTTTCCATTCCTTACTCTCTCATGTATGCAAACCATTCCCTATTGTGACATTCAAATTTTCAAACTCATTTCCTTCACAGAAATCAATCAATTTATGATCATTTTCATTTACTTTCCCTCCAAGTATACCAACATGGCTATTCATGTCTCCCATTACCATCACTGGGAACCTGCTAAATTCTTGCACTACTCTTTCCAGTGTGGTATACTTCTTCACATTCTCTTCCTGCAATAGTGGTCCTGTGGTTGTCACGTAACACACAACTAGAATGATGCATTTATTGGCTTGCACTTTTTCACATCTCATTACCAAAATATCTTCACTCTCAAGTTCATTTCCAACACAAATTTCTTCCAATTTCCAATTTAAAGCATTCTTCACAATCAGCCCTACTCCTCCACCTTTCTTCTGCCACTTAACATGACCTTTACCTACCATTTGATATTTATTTTCTTTACACATCAACCTTACCCTATCTTGCATCTGAGTCTCTACAACACCTACATAGTCTAGTCTTTCCTTCTCAAATTCTGCTGCCAGGTCATCAAACTTTCTAACCTTCCATCCATGCATATTTATGCATCCAAACTTTACAACATTTTCAGTACATTCATCTACTCTTTTTTCATTAACTTTTTTCAGTCCATTCTACCTTCCATGAAGATGGTTGGTTGGTAGAACTCGAGCCCTCCAAAAAAGGCTCCAAATAGGCTTCTGAGAAGTGTAGTGACACTCAGCCCACCAGCCTGGACTCCAGCAACTGCACTGCAGCTCAGATTCTAGTAAATTTCAGTTTCTCTGTAAAAGGTTCTTAGGTTCTCAGGTACTTGTCAAAGTTTCCACGTTCTCTGATAGATGTTCTTAGGTTCTTGTCACAGTCTTCAGTCTCTCTGTAAAAATTCACAAAACTCATACCACTAATAGTTCAGTAGAGTGAGGGAGTCCGTCCAATTCCCTTTTTTTAGAGATCCTCCAGCCTTCCCACAGTGGACAGGCACTGGGCTAAGACTTATGATGCGAAGTTGCACTCTAGACGAGAAGTCTAGCACCGAGGACATTTTTTAAATTGAACTGCAGGCCAAGGCATTGAAGCAATCGTTTCAGTGGGTGACGCTGTGCTGAATAGTTGTCACAGTTCAGTAGAAAATGTTCCACTGTCTCAACCAGGGCTGGGCTCCCACTGAGGTTTTTCTCTTTCCCCCAGATTTGCAGTACAAATTCCCCCATATATAGCAAAAATCCCCCAAAACTAAAAAAAATCATAGTATGCAATAGATTTACTAAAAACTGACTTTACCTACTGTATACATACTTACCTTACTGAAGGTCATGTTCGGCATAGTATACTGCAAGAATAAGTTCGCTTTTTGCAATTTCTTTGGATCCCTTGGACGGTTCTCCTACCATAGAGTGCGCGATATCAACGCTTATAATTACAACAGTTATATTTCTCTTATGTTTTTCTGTAACACTGTGCTTGATAAGCATAGATTTGTTGTAAGTTTTCAATGAAATATTGCAGCACTTACAATAACCACAGTTGGAATCATTACTATCCGGTTTCAGCCAAGTTTTCAATTCGGGCACATTAAGCCAGTCTGTAAAGTTGTTGCTGTTTGGGGAATTTTAAGCAACCAACTTTAACAAAACCTAATCTAACTGCCCGTGTGACCTTACTCAAGGAGAATAAAGGAACTCATCCACAGGAACTCAGCTTGTATTCCAGGAAATTGGCACGAGAAATAGCTTGGAAATTCTTGGGATGCTTGAGCCAGTCCAGAGCGTCCAGATGATGGTTAGCCCAGTACAGCTTCAGGTAAGAGTGGCCAGTCCGAAGCTATAGCGACTGTGGCTTGAAATGTTGCACCAGCACGGCAGGTAAGTATGTAGCATGACCTTGTTACCTTCTGGGTTAAGGCGGGAATTTTTTTGCCAACCAGTCGGTG
>VCRD01003083.1:8257-19158 GCA_006783055.1 Trinorchestia longiramus
ACGCGTTATTGAGGCAGTGAACATGCGTTATTGAGGCAGTGAACACGCGTAATTGAGGCAGTGAACACGCGTAATTGAGGCAGTGAACACGCGTTATTGAGGCAGTGAACACGCGTTATTGAGGCATTATTCAGAAATTTTTTATTCATCATGTTGCACATGAGTTGCATCCTGCCGTGTGGGTTGATTTTTAATTGCATGCAGGTAAGTGCTTTGATTATACCCTAATTGCCTGCACAGGATTGGCACATGCTACAGTGTCGTGTTTTTTTGTTACGTGAACTTCAGGACTCTTTTTCCTACACGTGTTACGTGTGTGTGTCCACACACCGCACAACACAACATACACAGTAATTGTGTACTCAACAAAGCATGAATGACAGGAGCTATGGTGGATCATCAGATGGATACTTTGAGGTCGACCTAGCATTTCTTGTGGCTTTCATTACGATAGAAAACTAGTACTAATTATATCGTAATTATAATCGAAATCATTAGTAATAATTGTGATTTAAAACTGACTATTGATAATTGTTGAAATAACAATAGTAACCATGGTATTTTATTTAAGATAATAACGAATGATGTGAATAATCATAATAATCGACGAGATTACGGAGCAAAGACATCGCATAGTCAAGAGTCTTGTTTTTGCTTGATAATTTGTTTTGTAAATTTTCATCTCGATTGTTTAATGAATTTGTTGCAGGGATTATAATTCTTATTAAGTGAGGGGCTTGTGTGTCCCCTCGGGGTATACTGGCGGTGTCTGTCCTCGTCAGTGTACAGGGTGTCCGCGGAAAATGTATCCGTCAGTATCAAGGATACTGATGTCTACAGTATCAAGGATACATGTTACGATACTGATGTATAGAGTCTCAAGGATACTGGTGTATAGAGTGTTAAGAATACTGATGTATACAGTATTAGGAATACCGATGTATACAGTATCTAGGATACGTGTTACGATACTGATGTATACAATATCAAGGATACTGATGTGTACAGTACCAAGAATACTGATGTATACAGTACCAAGAATACTGATGTATACAGTATCATGGATACTCATGTGTACAGTATCAAGGATACTGATGTGTACAGTACCAAGGATACTGATGTATACATTTGTGTGAACACGTACAGGGTGTCTCAAAAAAATGTACTCACCCTTTAACCGTTGCTAACATGCTGTCTTCTTTGTGTTGCAGGTGTGAGGTTCGAACCTTTGCGAACATGATTAAAGAATCATGTTCGCAAAGGTTCGAACCTCACACCTGCAACACAAAGAAGACAGCATGTTTAGCAACGGTTAAAGGGTGAGTACATTTTTTTGAGACACCCTGTATTGTAGAGCTTCCCGCTAGTATTCACAAGTTTCACAGCAGATTTAGGAGCTCGTGCTCTGTCTGTTGTAGGTCTACTGCAGGGGTCGGCAAACTTCTTTACCCGTCGACCTCTTATAGGATATTTGTACTTACATCGACCCCCTCCATGCACACACATACAAATAGCCGAAAAAAAGTTAAACCAATATTGACATTTTTGATGACCAAAAATAAAGAGAAATGTTATAAACCAAACCAATCTTATGTTGTACCCTATACAATGTTTGAAGATATATATTAAGAGAAAGAGGCAGTCTTCACTGATATAAAGTAAAAAAGAAAAGAATAGAAGTTTACCTACCTATAGAGAATTTTGACTGTTTCGAACTCTAACAATACTTATCGGTTAAAAATTGATATGAACTTAATTATATAAAACAAATGTGCTACTTGACAATAATATTAACTGCCATGGAAATACGCAATATGCTTTTTGTGAAAAAAGAATAATGAAAAATACATTAACTTACCTATTTATCAATAAACTTGATATTAATGAGATGGAGGAGTTTGATGAGCGGCAGCAAGGCTATTGATATCTGGTTTAAAATTGGTAAGCTTTAACCGTAAATCACCGCGGTTTTCCAAGTTTGGTCTATTTCTCTGTTTTGTTAGAATTTCATTCGCATGGCTAAAACCAGCTTCAACCATATATATCCTTAATCGACCCCCTTCCGACCACCATAAATTTATCGACCCCTTGAGTTCTGTCCTCGACCCCCAGGGGTCGATATCGACCACTTTGCCGACCCCTGGTCTACTGGTTAGCTTGTGTCTTTCACCTACATCGTGTCTGTGTAGGAGGCCGGTGTACCGTGCAAGCGACCTGCATCTCGAGGTCATTCTCGCTTTGTTTCGTCATTGAAGTCTTATTGATGTTGCTTGAAATGCTCGCATTGGTCACGTTGCTTTCTGGGTTCACATTGACACAAAAGTCAACCTCGTGTAGCAGCCACGTGTACCTGCACGTGTAGCAGCACGTAGATGAGTCCATGCCTGACGGTGGCTTCTGTTCGGCGTGTGTTTGTTGGTTGAGCGTCTATGGAACGATGCCTTGTACAAAAAAGTACGAAAGCTCAAGCGTTACCAGTACAAAAGTTGTATAGGTACTGCAGACACAAATTGGTACCAGTCTAGTATAGAAATGGTATAGAGTGTAGAAGTACCGAAAGTACTTCTACACTCTATACCATTTGTATCAGTCTAGTATAAGTACCGGTGAAACTACACCATTGGTACCAGTCAAGTATAAGTATCGGAAGTGTGCTATTGATACAAGCCTAGTATAAGTCCTGGAAGTACTCTACAGCATTGGTACCAGTGTAATATAAGTACCAGGAAAACTTCACTGTTGCCACCATGCTATAATGTGTACCGAGAACCTAACACTGGAATGAAGTACAAAACAGTACGGATGTGTAGAGCTACACAAAGTACTTTCAAATGACATACTGGCTGTTATGTTTTAGGGTAAGAAAAGGAGGGGTAATATTAAAATCTACACACTACAGCAGTGCCATCGTTGTTGGGAAATAAATTGGTTGTTTTAGGTTCCAGTAACTTGAATTGTTTAGTGTACAACCGTGAACGACAACAAGACGCAATTCAAGTGCATGATTGCTTTGTATTCTGCATGTCTTCATGGCGGTAGCGGGTGAGATGGCTCTCTGTGTGCGCAGTTCTTGTAATATTAAGTGATTACGGTATTAAAGTTGATTCTGTACACTTGTTTGTTTTCCCTTGCATCTCCCCGCTACAACTGGCCCTTCTTCACGTTGTTTCAGAAGAAGCAGCAGCTGAAGAGGAAGGAGGCAATTTAAAAGAGGACAACCATCACCTACGTCTGGCTGACCAATCACAGCTGCTCACCACCGCAGCCGCTAGCCAATCGCAGGTCACTGCTCTCGCGCTCGGCCTATCTCAGCCTACCCGTCATCTTTCCCCTAAGTCGCAGAAAATCGTCATGGCCTCGCTTGCATCTAGCGTCTGTGAAGTTTCTGATGAGCCTGAAGAATTTGAGGTGAACAACGAACGTGGTAACATGGATTCATCTACTGAAACGAAATTTTTCAAAATGATACCTGCTCCAAAGTCTCCAAATTCTGGAGTCTCAGCGTGTTCTCCATCAAAGGCATCGATCGATCGAGACTCCAAAGATGTCTACACAGTTCAGATATCGCCGCCTTCCAATGAACAAATTATGGACCATAACAACTGTGACACTGGACCCAACATGGCGGTCGTCTCAAACGAGTCTTCTAGTAATGGAGTTGATGAGGCCGTCGATTTATTTGTGGATGCTACTTCTGTGATCCCTGCTCAAGCGTTGCTGCGAAGTGTGGATGTATGGACCCAGAATGCTTTGAAAACGAGCCTGGAGAGAGTGGCTGATGCCTTGGCATCCACGGTGCCTGGTGGAGAGGATGATGAATTGGATGACATGTCGCCCTCCGTCGAAGATTTCGACTTGAGTTTGGATGACAAGTTTCTGGACAGCTTCGAGGATGACTCGACGGATTCAGCGTGTTACGAGGCAATCTTTATGAATGAGCTGGAAGAGGATTTAGATAAGTTCACCACCATCAATGTTGGTCTGTTCACGGCTCATCACCGCCTGGATGACGACTATTTGGCCGTTTTTGTTGGACTTGTTGAAAAATTCTCGTCTTATCTTCCGGGTCCATTGACGCTGGAAAAATATGCAGGGGTCGACGTCCTCAATAGCAAACAACTGATATTCAAACGCGTTGGTTACTTGGCTGTCCTGAACAAATGTGTTCACTTCCTCAAGAGCGTAAATTGTCAGCATTCTGGGTGCCGTCTACCACGGGGGGGCTTACGTAAAACCTCAAATTTAACGTTGATGACCCCTGGATGTGGTCTGGAAAGTGGTTTAGTGTCGTCTTCAAAAATAGGCTTAGAAGGCGAAGCTGAATGTCGTTCTGGCGATGTGGTTGGAAACTGTTCAGAAGGCAGCCAAAAATTCAATTCCAACATCAATCCAGTGTGCGTTCTGAAATGTGGTCCAAATGCTAATATTCGTTCTTCGGAGACGCTTTTAGAAATGCCGTGCTTGGCAACCTCTACTGAAGAATCTCAACAATTTACTTGCATTCAGCAATCTGCTCAACTGCCCAATCCGAAACCCGAATCCGAAAGTTGTTCTATAAGGGTAGCTCGGAGTAAGGTGGAATATTTCATACTGAACGGGTATTTTGAAGAGTATTTTCCACTTCTATTACATGAAATTGGTGGATCACACACTGAAGCCAGTAATATTCTGAGCGCAATCTCAGCCTTAGTTCAAAACTGGACAATCATGGATGCTCTTTTGAGGTTTTCCAAAATGGAAGCTACTCCTCAGCCTCATTCCCATTTCCCAGTAGCAGAGAAATTAAACACAACTGAGCCTATTTCCACTCAAGACAACTTGGATGGTAGGGTGAGGGTTGAAGACCATGAATCTGCGACTAGCCATGAAAAGCTGGATTCCCTAGGAGACATTAATTCCAGAGCTCCCCTGTTCCTTAAGAAAGTATATCCTAGTTCTGTTGGTTGCTTGCCCACCAACGCCGTTTGGAGCGACCTCATCACGAGGATAGCGTCTCTGCCTGATAAAGTAGCTAACGCTTTTCCTAAAGACGCTCCTGAAGAACTAAGGGCTAAGAAATTCTTCAGCCACGTTGGTTATTGCT
The DNA here is from genome assembly GCA_006783055.1 of Trinorchestia longiramus. Taxonomy (NCBI): domain Eukaryota; kingdom Metazoa; phylum Arthropoda; class Malacostraca; order Amphipoda; family Talitridae; genus Trinorchestia; species Trinorchestia longiramus. The sequence goes on from VCRD01003083.1 coordinate 13,341, forward strand.
GTCTCTTAGCCACGTGTGACGTGTGTGTAGGTCTAAAACATGGTGTCTCGTGTAACATGACTCCTATAGCGTCCCTTATTCTTAAGATCTGCTCTCGCTCTCATGTAGAAGATGTCCTCGAGCCTTTGGTATCATGGCTACCTCGCTACTGTGCTCTAGACCCCGCCCTTTCGCGGGTGTCCCAAGCTTTGACCACCAAGCTCCTCCAGAACGGGTTCACGAAGGATCGTATCCTGAGGTACATCTTCAGCCATCCTGCAATGACGACCAGCAAGCTTTTCATGCTGTTAGGAACTGGATTCTTGAATGATACCCTCCTCGCGAATTTTCTATCGAAGGCCTTGCTCGTCAGCGACAGCGGAGCCGACGATGAAGCAGCGCTGTTAATGGTACGTTTCCTCGCCAAAGTTCCAGACGACCACGCGTGTTTGAAGTCAACCCTTATGCATCTGCTGGACATGTTCGCTAACTCATGCTTCGTCTGCTACGTTCCATTTCCAAGTCAAGTAAACGTGTGTCGGTCCCTCGTGCTCTGTTTCTCGCAGCTCACAGAAAGAGACGTCGCTGAAATCAAGCCTGTGGCATTACCGAAGTTATTAAGAGGCGTAGCTTCTGGCTTAGATGGTACGGACGTTGTTTTGCGGTCAGTGGTCATGTTACTGGGTGAACAGGTATCCAAGATACTGAGCAGGGATGGACCGCATCTGGAATTCGAGTACGTCGAATGTGACGTCGTGAAGCGACTGCGTGTTCTTTTGGAGAAGATGAACAGTGAAGGTTTTGAACACGTTGGAGCTACTGACGTGAGAGATAATAAAGACACAGGTACGGAAGAGAGAAGAGAGGGGAGCCAAGATTCTTCTACTAATGCCGGTGAAACAGCTTCTGGACCTAAGGATATGCTGAATGAACTTTGTAGCGGTCACGATAATGTTGAGGACTTGTTTGTAAGTGCTCTAGACTGTTTGAATAAGGAACTGTTAGAAGAAATAGGGAACCTTCGAGTTGGTGGCTGTGTCAAGGGCAGTGCTAAACAAGTTAACAAAAAACAAACCGTTACTGAGAATGACGATGACGGCACTTCTAGCGAAACAGATGCCAGCGAAGAGGATCTCGACAGCGATGACGATGAGTTTCCACCTTATGACATGAGCAACGTCAAACCCAAACGAGACGTCAAACTTCCGTGCTATCCTCAAGAAATTCTCGAATACCTCGTCGAAGATGACGTCGACAAAACGGCTGCCGCGCTTGAAGTGTCCGAATCAATCATTCTCAGAGATATGCCTCAGCAAGACCCTGAGCTTTCTGTGGAGCTGTCAGACGTTATCCTTAACCTGAATTCGTTTAATCGAGAGGAGTTGGAGTCCCAGAGACAGGCTTCATTGACGGCTTTAGCCGTGTGTCACCCGAAGGAGTGCGCCAAGTATCTAACATCCAGGTTCTACGAGAGGAACTACAGTCTACGACAGCGCTATGATGTGCTTCTCACCATCAAGCAGACCGCCATGCAACTGTCCACTGGGAGAGGAACGTTTGTGGACAAGGACAGGGTGTCGTGTGGACCAACCGCAACTCCAAGACGCGGAGACGCGGAGGATTTCCGCACTCGTATCCTGGATACGACTTCTCTAGAAAACGTGAAGTCAGTGGCGGAATTGCGTCAGTTCGCCGGGCTCCGCCGACGCGTCTCTGAGAACAAGTTCTCCACCGTGGCGGGCGCGTTTTTTTACCCCCTTGTGGACGGGTTGACGGTGACGGAACCCCACCTCAACCTCCTACACAGAGACAAGGCCCTGCTATGCGACCTCCTAGTCACTCTGGGCATCGTGGTGTTCTTCAGTGGCGAGTCTCCGGATGCTCATAAAATTCTGACGTCGTACGTGGCCGGTACGGCTGTGGTGCAGCACCACCCGGACCCTGCAGTGCGGTCCGCGTACCTCAAATCCCTGTCTCTTGTGCTCAACGCGTACGATAAACTGGCCACTGTGATGTCACTGGAGGACGTAGGGGACCTCAGGGAATACGTGCAGGTGGTTGTGGGAGATGTGGATGAGCGCTTTGACAACAAGGTGGTGGCAGCTGGCATCCTCATGAACCTGAAGGAGAGTATGGATGGTGAAATGGCTAGGGTGACCGGCACCAGTGGCGATGTAGTGATGAATAGTGATGATGCCCTCATCCAAACAGTGATGGGACTCAAACTGCCTCGGTTTAACAAGTCTTGACTAGGACTGTAGGTTGGGGTCTGTCCTTGCGTTCCATATTGATTTATAAAATAGCTTGGATTATTATTTTGTGTCAAGCAGGCGCTCTGTGTACTAGAAAACATCTCAGTCTTAATTGACTTACGTGATTGAGGTGTACTCGTATGTGCGTGATTGATGCCTTTACTTTAGACGGCATGGGACTTGGGTATCGACCCAAGCATGGGCCAAGCGGCTCGTTCCTATTACCTTATTCTATTCTACTAGTAACTTAGACCTACTAAAAATGCGGATGTTGATGTCATTTTCTGTCTCGTGTTCTGTTATTGACCAACGGACGTTATTTTATCTGTATGAAGATTATATTATTTTTCTTTTAAATTTACTCAGCATTGATGCCTTCCTGTTTCAAGTTATATTATTCTTCCTACGCTAACGATCCTGCCATTCTTCCTGGCAATTTCCCGTCATTCCTCCTCGCAATTTCCTGTCATTCCTCCTCGCAATTTCCTGTCATTCCTCCTCTCAATTTCCTGTCATTCCTCCTTGCAATTTCCTGTCATTCCTCCTTGCAATTTCCTGTCATTCCTCCTTGCAATTTCCTGTCATTCCTCCTTGCAATTTCCTGTCATTCCTCCTCGCAATTTCCTGTCATTGCTTACAGTTCGTCACGCCCGCCGTTCATAATTGCCCCACTGTTTGTGATTGCTACATTGCGCAACCCTTCACTTCATTGTAGGAATCCCTGGCCTTTCTGCAGTCACCTGACTAGGCTCACCTGTGCTTCTCTAGGCTCACCTGTGCTTCTCTAGGCTCACCTGTGCTTCTCTAGGCTCACCTGTGCTTCTCTAGGCTCACCTGTGCTTCTCTAGGCTCACCTGTGCTTCTCTAGGCTCACCTGCTCTCCTAGTTCACTACTGTATATAGGTACCTGGTCGTGAGGCTGGTTAGTTCTGCCTACATGTAGCGTACTCCTACAGCACACCTACTCCTTGTAGCGTACGCCTACAGCACACCTACTCCTTGTAGCGTACGCCTACAGCACACCTACTCCTTGTAGCGTACTCCTACAGCACACCTACTCCTTGTAGCGTACTCCTACAGCACACCTATTCCTGGTAAGCTCTCTGCCTGCACCTGAACGCACGATCTGTAGGAGTAGGTTGTGTAGGATTAGTAGGAGTAGGAATAGGTTGTGTAGGATGAGGAAGTCCGGGGCAACTGGGATGAATTTTTGGTGAATTTGTTGATTTCGAGGTGAACTTTCGCTCAAGGATGTGCGTTGAAATATAAAGGGAGAATTGAAAATTTGAGGGTCGATGAGGAAACTTGTCTGTAATTTGAGAGTAAACCAGAATCCACAACAGATTCTTCATAATAAGCGTTTGTTGTGGGCATAACAGCTGGAGGACTTTTATTCAGCATATCTGAGGGACTCCAGTGCTTGTCGAGTTGTATGTAGGATTCCTGAGCTCCACTGAACAAGGTATACTGATGTCTGTTCTCTTCAGTGTATGTTAGGGGACTTGACGCTGCTCGACTCAACGCAGTCAGGAACACTTGTGGGAGTCTGTTACGCAGTCAGGAACACTTCTGGGAGTCTGTTGTGGGTCTGGTTTTGTGGATGTCATGTTTCGTGTTAGTCTGTCGTTGCTGGAGGCCGGTGTACCGTGCAGACGACCTCTGGATGAGTGTCACTGTTTCTGTTCCGTGATTTTATTTCATGGTTTTCGTGGATGACGAAATTTCATGGATGACGCAGCGTTTTGCCAGCATGGTGGGCTGTGCCAATGGGGATTTTTTGCGCATTTGTACTGCTTAAAGTTTGTGTGTTGATCGTCGTGATTAAACAGAGACGGTTGAATAATGAATAAGATTTGTGGTAATAATATTGCTAATATAAATATAATAATATGGTAATTGATATTATAATAGTATAATTATAATATTTATGGTAATAATAATGATGTAACTTAATAGGCCGTACGCACGTTGTAGTTTTATCTATGCCGACCACTTGTGATTCGTGGATTTTGTTTTTGGTTTTTGTTGATGATTCTGTAATATAAATAAAAACCTGCATTCCGCCCCATTAGTTGTACTGTCCTGTTACTGTAGCGTGTATACCTAGTACAGGGTGCGGCAACGAAACTCCTTTTTTTAAAGGGACTTCCTTTGAAAAAAGGATGTTATGTTGCTGCACCTTCTATAAATAGGTATATTTATTAACTATACATCGTATTGTTAAGCATGAAATGCCTGACATTAAACAGAAAATTAATTTCACGTTACCTCAAACAAAAAAAATTGTCAATTTTTTCACCTATATTCTCAATTCATTTTTGATATCCTATAAGCAACTTGTTTACACGGGTAGTAAAAAAAATTCGTAATGGTCGTTGTCTACCATGAGGCTGATTTTCAGGAGTAATGTCCAAAGTTTAGTTTATTAGTAAAGTCTATTAAACTTCTCAAAGCATCTACAGGGTCTCCCCAAAAAAGTCCATTTTTAAAAAGCTGTAGTTTGAATCCTACTGCTAACATAAAGTGAATAACAACGTGACATGATGCAATTGGATTCGATATTATTGGAACCGCTGATTTAAGTCGTCTACCTCCGTATCTAGACTACGCAAGACGTGTTTTCTTGATGTCATTTGATTCATCATCAGCTCGGTCGACCGGTGAGCGAACCCGTTTGCGATGCGGGAAGACCCGGGTTCGAAACTCGCAACCGCCATGGTCTGTTTGTACTTGACCATCGGCAGCTAGAATTACGGCATGGAACTTGAATGTCGACCCAAGAATGTACCAAAAGACTCGTTCCTAATGCGTCATTCTATTCCAGTGAATTACATGTTGCCTGCAACTTAATTTGAACAACTTGAAGACACACAAATTGCGAAGTTATTTTTCGAAAGAAGAAGCAATTTCACTTGAAAAATAGCAATCTGTTCTTGATGAAGCTCATTATAACTTGGAAAAAATGCAATTTATTCTTGATGAAGATCATCTCAGCTTGAAAAACAACTTGCTTAGTGAAAATGGTTTTAACTTGAAAAAAGAAAGTTTGCAGCTTTTGTGATGATTTCACCAAGACCGTAAGACAAATAACCGCTGCTCAGCAGACGTATGAAGCCAGCAGACGTATGAAGCCAGCTGACGTATGGAGCCAGCTGACGTATGGAGCCAGCTGACGTATGGAGCCAGCAGACGTATGAAGCCAGCTGACGTATGAAGCCAGCTGACGTATGAAGCCAGCTGACGTATGGAGCCAGCTGACGTATGGAGCGAACAGACGTATGTGTTCTGGTATACGTCTGTTGTGCGTCTCCGGGACACATGTGCAGACACTGCCTTGTGTAGTACACATGGCAACATGCAGTGTACACATGGTAGCACACATGTATAGATGGTAACGTACAACACACATATTACACATGGTAACACGCACAACACGTACAACACACATACTACACATGTTAACACGTACAACACACATACTACACATGGTAACACGTACAACACGTACAACACACATACTACACATGGTAACACGTACAACACATACTACACATGGTAACACGTACAACACATACTACACATGGTAA
>VCRD01003083.1:20035-38818 GCA_006783055.1 Trinorchestia longiramus
CACACTACACATGGTAACACGTACAACACACACTACACATGGTAACACGTACAACACACATACTACACATGGTAACACGCACACAGTTCGTGTTGCGTGTTTTTCGACAAAAGCTGAAATTTATTGTTTTTCTCATCACAGATTCCTGCACTGCTTCATCCAGCCGCCCCACACCCCCTCCTGCCGTGAGTTGTGGAGGGTAACGGGGTAACTGGAGGGTAACATGGAGGAGCTGGAGGGTAACATCTGAGGAAACTGTAGGGTAACATGGGATAACTGGAGGGTAATATCTGAGGAAACTGGAGGGTAACATGGGGTAACATGTAGAGTAACATGGAGGAGCTGGAGTCTCAGGATAATCAGAAATTAACTGAAAATAAGTAACATTCGCGTACCCCTAGTCAGATATCTACGTGTATAAAACACAGTGTATCTCTCTGTGTGTGTCCGTGCCATAACTTCCTATCTATCACTCAAGAAAAATTATTGAACTGAAATCAGAACGGGTATGCATGTATTACAAGCATTGTATTGTGGATACCAAAGGCACCGGATCACTATAAAATGAGCCATTTCCCCCGTTATTAGCCTTCTTCCACACGGTCATGTTATCGGTAGATAAGATACAGAATGGAATTTCTATATGTATTAATGAAAAATATACTTTTAAAACACAATAATTCGTCTTAAATCTTTAATACATTCGTCTTTATGATAATTCCAAATCGGTCAAATCAAAACCGTGAAATTTCCGTGGGAGCTATCTAGTTAGCTAATAATAGGGCAATATTCACGTACCACACGAGGTACGCGTACCTCACGTGGTGTACCACAAGAAGTACGCATACCACAGGCAGTACGAGCACTTTATTTTATGATTCACGGTCCTAATGAGAGGATTTCCCAGACCACCGCCTCTGGTAGCCGCCCTGTGGCGGACACGTGGGCCAATAGCAGCGTCAACATCAGCCTGGACAACCTCAAGATCACAGCCAATAGGAAGACGCCTCAGCCTTCCATGCACCAGCTGCAGCAGCACTCCCCGCCCCCCTTCTCAGGTGGGTGCCAGCTGTGAGGGTGAATGTTGTAGAGGATGGCAGTTGTGGGGGTACCAGCTGTGAGGACACCAGTTGTTGTGGTGGTAACTGTGGTAGGTGGATTCCAAACCCATCAGGGCCATCGAGGTACCAGCTGTGGGGGTGCCAGCTGTGGTGAGTGCCAGCTGTGGTAGGTGACAGCGTATGTTCAACTAGTGTGTATGGCGGCTAAAAATAACGGGTTTTAATATTGTAAGAACCTTTAGAATGCTACCTGCGTCGTGTGGTTCCGTTAATGCAACTGTTTTAAGATCTTGCCTTACGTCTACTCGAGGTAGACGCCCTGTGAGTCGGTTAGGGCTTGTGATCTCCAGTTATAGCCTGCTACGGTAGCAGTCTTGCATAAACTTCTACTCAGGTGTATAAGGTTGAAACACCGAGTAGAAGTTGAAACCGTTTATTTACAATAGTTACATTAATACATCTTACAATTACTGAACACTTTGGATAACTAGATGGAATCTAGCGATAACTAAACTAGAAATGATCTACACGCATGGGGTTTACCGGATACAGAGTTGAATTACTACCGTATGAATTAAGATGGAAATTGATTAACGTAGTTAACAGTACATTGCAGTAAATAAAATATGAATGGAGTTGCAGGACAAAATACAAGAAGGCTGTGTCGCGTTGTGGGGTGACCAAGCCACTACGAGTACCCTCTCTCCAGAGAGAAGGTAGTTCGAACGAAACTTTTTTGCGTACTAAACGTCATGATTTGGTTCTGTATCCCGTAGCTGGAGCTGATGTTTGCTCTTCAAAGTATACAGGTTTCAGTCTGTCGATTGGCACTGTGACTTTGTTATGTTGTTGTTGAATCTTGTAGAATTTTCTTGATCGTTTAAGTACAAGGAAAGGACCGTCATACGGTGGTACTAGTGGAGGACGCACGCAGTCGCGTCTCAGGAATACGTGAGTGCAGGTTGCAAGATCTTCTGAGACAAAGCTGTGTTGATGGCGTTGCAAACGGGTTGGTGCTGGACGAAGTTGAGCGATAATGCTTCGAAGCTTACCAACGAAGTCCAGAGGGTCTATTGGGGTCTGAGCAGGTACGAAGAGTTCGCCTGGTAGACGTAATGTTGTGCTGTAGACCATTTCTGCAGAAGTGGGTTGGAGATCAGTCTTGAATGCGGAGCGGAAACCGAGTAAAATGAGTGGTGGTAGTGCGTCGATCCAATTTGAAGAATGTTCACTGGCCATGATAGAAGCCTTTAACTGCCTGTGGAATCTTTCTATAATTCCATTAGATTGGGGATGATATGCAGTGGTGTGAACGTGTTGTGATCCGAGGAAGCGTTGAAGTTCTTTCCATTAGGAAGACTCGAATTGTCGTCCGCGGTCTGTTGTGATGGATGACGGTACCCCGAATCGGCCGATCCAGCCATGGAGGAAAGCGGTTGCAACAGTCTGTGAAGTGATGTTCACTATTGGAATGGCCTCCACCCACTTGGTGAAGCGGTCGATACACGTAAGGAGGTAACGGTAACCTTGACACACAGGTAGGGGGTCAACGATGTCGATGTGGATGCGGTCGAAGCGAGCGGATGGAAGTTCGAAGGCTTGGATTGGGGACTTCGTGTGTCGCTGTACCTTCGACTTTTGACGTTGTTTGCAGGAGCGGGACCAGTTGCGTACATCGTGATTTATTGCTGGCCAGACAAAACGATCTACGATCATTTTTTGTGATGCTCTGATATCAGGGTGCGAAAGAGAATGCGAAACATCAAATACTTTCTTTCGTAGGCTCTGAGGAACATATGGTCGTACTTTGACCGTGGCGGTGTCACACCATATTTTTGCCGGCAACTCAGGGAGTTGGAGAGATTCGTTGTTTCTGGCTGTTTCAAACTTTGGGCAACTTTCTTGGGCTGCTGCTATTTCTTCGAGCAGACTTGGGGTTGCTACTGAATTTATCCGTGAAAGAGCGTCGGCAGGCGTATTATCGACTCCTTTGATGTGCCTGATCAGTTGTAAACTGGGATATGTACTCGAGCTAGCGTATGACTCTAGGATTGTAAGTCGCTTTGTTGGATTTGAAAACAAAGGTAATTGCTTTGTGATCCGTTAGTATGTGGAATGTTCTGCCTTCGAGGAAAAATTGAAAATGCTGGATGGCTTTGTAGATGGCTAATAGTTCTCGGCCGAACGCGCTATATTTAGTCTCAGTCGGAGTTAATTTGACTAAAAAAGGAGATGGATTGCCAGTCGTTGTCGACGCGTTGTTGAACTCCACCTATTGCTGTGTCCGATGCGTCGACGGCGAGGTTCAACTCCGCTGATGGGTGAGGATGCGCAAGAGTCCGGGAGTTCTTGAGTGCTTCTTTCGAAGTTTCAAATGCTTGCAGTTGTGTCGATGACCAAGATAGCTTAGTTGAAACGCCTCTTTTGGATGGAGTGAGCATTGCGTGGAGTGGCGCGAGTATCTTGGCGCAGTTTGGTATGAAACGTCGGTAATAGTTGATCATGCCGAAAAATCTTCTGAGCTGTTTTTGATTGTCTGGCAGAGGATAGTTACGTATGTCACATTTTTCTTTGTAGGCTTAGATACCTTCTGCACTAACGTTGTATCCTAGAAATTCGATTGAAGAACGACCAAAGACACATTTGTCTATATTGATGTTAAGGCCGTAGTCTGTGAAGCGTTGAAAAACTTGTCGCAGGTGATTGAGGTGCTCCTTTTCGCTTGCGCTTGCGACGAGAACATCGTCAAGGTATGGGTGAGCGAAGGGAAGATCTCTGAGGACTTCATCGATGAATCTTTGAAAGGTCTGAGCCGAGTTCCGCAAGCCGAAAGGCATGCGTACAAACTCGAAAGTACCAAATGGTGTAACGATGGCAGTTTTTGGTTTATCGGCTTCGTTGATTGGTATTTGGTTGTATGCACGTACGAGGTCAATCTTACTGAAGACGGTGCAGCCCGATAGTGACGAGGCGATGTCCTGTATGAACAGTAGTGGGTACCTATCAGGTACTGTGCGAGCGTTGAATGCTCGGTAGTCGCCACAGGAGCGCCAGTCGCCATTTTTCTTGGGGACCATACATATGTAAGGCAGATGACCAGTTGCTTAGTGACCGATGTACAATTCCCATTTCACACATGTGTTCGAACTCTTGTTTGACTGATTTCAAACGTTGTGGAGCAAGGTGTCGCGGTTTCGTGAATACCGGTGGACCTGTTGTTTCGATGTGATGAGTAACAGAATGCTTCAGCGGTAGGGTGGTGTTGAGAGGTTTCAACAAGGAAGGATACTGTTGAAAGAGCTTGTCATACTTTGTATTAGAATCGACGAGAGAGACTGCTGTGTTGACGTTAGTTGCTGTGAAAGAGCCTGAAACGTTCAGGTTAGTCACTTTATCGATGAGGCATCGCTTATCGAGGTCAACCAATAAATAGAAATGCGAGAGAAAATCAGCACCGATTATTGGCTGTTGAACAAGTGCGACGAGGAACACCCATCGGAAATTGCGTCGAAGGTTGAAATCGATCGTAATCGACTTTTCACCATAGACAGGGATGTTTGTGCCGTTAGCAGCTTGTAGATATCTTTGTCTCTGTCTGCGGCGGTCGGTAGTTGTAGCAGGGACGATGCTAACGTTTGCTCCAGTGTCGATAAGGAATGAGTTTTGAATGATGATCTTTCAATTTGAGTATCTTTGTGCGGCGAGGGTTGTCAACATTCGCGAGTCTCGTTTTCCGAAAATTTGCACGGAGATTGACATTTTCGCGTTTTGGAACCGTACGTGTGATGATAGAAACACATGTCGCTGTTCCTCTGGTTGTCATAGAACTGACGTTTGCGTGAATGCGTGCGAGATCTCGAACGGTCACGAGTTTTAAGTTGCTCAACGAGCTTGATTAAGTGGGCGACTTGATTAGAGAGCTCAGTCACTCGCTCCTCAATGTGCCGCTCCTTGTTTTAGGGCGCCGGACTGTTATCAGTCTTGTTCTTGAAACTGGCTCCGTAAATGTTTTCGCACGAATCAGCTTCCATGACTCTGTCAGCTATTACTGCGAGTGTGTCTATGGCAATTTCTGTCGGAGTGGCGGCAATCACTGCTTGGACGTGAGACGGTAAACGCTGTGTGAATAGTTCTCGAAACAACTTATCTTCGAACTGGATTCTCCCGTCAAGTAAACTTTTCATGTGTCTCAGGAGTTGACTTGGTTTTCTGTCACCTAGATCTTCTTTGGATAGCAGCTGGCGGAGACGTTCGCATTCAGAAATAGAAGTTCGGGTGATAAGTGCATCTTTCAGACATTTGTAAGGGTCGTCGTCTGAGGGAGCAACGATGATGTCGTTGATCTCTGTGATTAGTTCACCAGGAAGCGATGTTATAACGTAGTCGAACTTGGTGCGGCTGACTGAAATCTGGCGAAGATTGAACATGGATTCGGCGTATGTTAACCATGCTGATGGGTTGTGTGTTCAGAATTGCGGAAGTTTCACTGCAACGGCAGATACTGCAGGGTTTGTCGGCTCTTCTGCTTGATCTGGCATTTTGGACTTGTCTGCTGGCTATAACGTGGGCTGGTGAACTTGTGTCTCCGTGTTGTTGGCGGCGGAGAGACGCGGGCAGAGACAGTAACGGAGTCTCTGTGTACTCGGAAGCGACCCACGCTACAAGCAGCGGTGTAACTTGGCTGCTTGTCCGACGGCAAGGGTCGGGGGAGGGGAAAGCGCAGAGGAAGGGGCAGGCAATGTGGAAGCCTCGGCCCGTTGGTGAACTCGTTGTAGAGCTCCTGGGGTCACCAGATGTAAGACCTTTGGAATACTATCTGCGTCGTGTGATTCCGCTAAGGCAACTGTTTTAAGATCTCGCCTTACGTCTACTCGAGGTAGACGCCCTGTGAGTCGGTTAGGGCTTGTGATCTCCAGTTATAGCCTGCTACGGTAGCTGTCTTGCATAAGCTTCTACTGAGGTGTATAAGGTTGAAACACCGAGTAGAAGTTGGAACTGTTTATTGACAAAAGTTACATTAATACATCTTTCAATTACTGAACACTTTGGATAACTAGATGGAGTCTAGCGATAACTAAACTAGAAATGATCTACACACATGGGGTTTACCGGATAGAGTTGAATTACTACCGTATGAATTAAGATGGAAATTGATTAATGTAGTTAACAGTACATTGCAGTAAATAAAATATGAATGGAGTTGCAGGACAAAATACGAGAAGGCTGTGTCGCGTTGAGGGGTGACTAAGCCACTACAATATCATGCATTTGAAGGAAGAACTTAAAGCAACAGATTCTCAGACCTAATCAGAAAGTCTACGGATTTAACTCGAGCGGTTAAGAATTTATACACTGCTGGTCAAAATGATAAGACCAGTTAAGAAGTACCAAAATTTGAATCATATCTTGAACAGTTTGGAATAAAATTGTTGTGCACAATTGTAATGTAGGTTAGATGAATAATGGATAAGCAAACAAGTAGATCTCTTGACATTTTATAGCAGAAAAATAACAGAAATGAAGCTGTAGCTAAATACAGCTGTTCAAAATTATAGGATAAAACAATACTGTAAATTCATGAATAGATTTACATAGAACGTTACAAAACCGTTTTAATAACTAGTGTATCCTGCATTATTATTGATTAGTTGAAAAATTGGCTTGGGCATGCTGGTTACAAGCTTTTGTACGAGGTCCACTGGGACTTGGCCCCAAGTATCGAACACGGCCTTACGAAGACCCTCTTTAGTCTCAAATTGTAATCCATTTTATAAACTTCTTTGGCCCTCCATCCCCAAGGATTTTCGATCGTGTTGAGATCTGGGGAACAAGGTGGATGGTTCAAGAGTTGGATATTATTGACGTCAAAGAACTGTTTCGAATGTCGAGCGTTGTGGATTGCTGCATTGTCTTGTTGGAAAATCCAGTTTTCTCCACACATCCTTGGACACTCGGTGAGGATAGAAGCACGTTCAAGTATGATGACGTCTCTGGCAGATGTTTAACAATCTTCCACAAGCTGTAACTCAAGCGTCCCATTGAAACCGAAAGCTCCCCACACCGTCACATGCACATCTTCCTCCGCTATGCCTTGTTGAATAATTTTCATTTGGAACAGATTTTTCATGCCTGTAGTGCTGAAACCCATCAGGGCCATCGTGGTTAAACTTCTTCTGGCCAGAAAACACAACTTTCTTTCATTTTTCTGTATCCCATGTTTGGTACCCTGCAGTGAATTGCTTGCGGGAGGCTGCTAATTAAATAAATTAAATTGCAATCCTTTTAATTTATTAAACCCTTATTATTTAAATGTTGCCGAATTGTACGAGAACTACAGTCTGCATCAGTTTTGGCCTTTATTTGCCTTGGTTATGTTTATGATCTTCTTAACCTCGCTTCTTATTTGTCTTTCAAGAGCAGGAGTGATCTTCTTGGGGGCGACCGGTCGATTTTTTCGTTCCATATTCAGTGGGATTTTTCAAGAAGTTTGTGACGACAGTTTTACTCTTATTGTTCACTTGTAATTACTGTGTGACATGCCGCGTTTTGAGTTCCCAAATTCTACCCCGCTCATAATCTGTTAAAACTTGTCCTCTAGCCGTATAGAAATAAATCGAGTGTTAGTAATTAGCCACGCACATCCTCATCATATCAGCTCTTCCGTGCAACTGTCTGATTTGTTTACATTTTGCTAAAGAAAACCGTATTTCAATCTTGGTCTTATAATTATGACCAAGCAAAATGAGATGCTTTTCATTTCCTGGCGAATAAAATGTTGGATACAACATTTTCTGAAAATCTTTTCTATTAAAATCTTTTTTACACTCACCTTTAGTATGTGTTAAGAGGAATTTTTCCGTTAAAGAAAATGCATGTACTCAAAACGCCGAGATCAGGTGTGGTTTTATCATTTTGACCAGCAGTGTATACCCAAAAGTTTACCAGTAGTTAAGGGAGACTCCCATTGTAATAACATAGGAGAAATTACGCACATTATATATATGTTTTTTTATTTAAGGAGACACCTGACATTTTACTATATAGTGTTGATGAGGGAACTTATACTCAATGTGAAATCTCATATTCATTGTGTTAGCATTGATTCGTCTAGTCATCAGCTGGGTCGGCTGGTGAGCGAATCTGCTTGCGAGCGGAAAGGCCCGGGTTCGAATCCCGCTGCCGACATGGTTGACGCGGCTAGAAATACGGCATGGGACTTGGGTAAACAACCGAATAATTATCGAAGTAATTATCCGACCCAGGAATGGGCCCGAAGGTTCGTTCCTATAGCCTCATTCTATTCTATTCTAGTGTATAAGTTACGATACACGTGCAGCAAGACTACAGGTTGGTGATTAACTGTGTGTTGTCCACCAGGTGTTGGAGCGATGCCCCCTAACCCCGCCATGATGCGCCCCCTCATGCGGGTCCCCCTGGTGACCCCAGCCCCCCACATGCCCATGCAGGGCATGATGGCCATGCAGGCCAACATGGCACAGCCCAACATGATGATGCAACAGCCCGCCCAACATGGCAACTACATGGGCGGCAGCGCGTTCCCAGGCTTGTAGCGAACTGTTGCGGGCTGTTACGGGGCTTGTAGCTGTTGTTGCGGGCTGTTACGAGGCTTGTAGCTGTTGTTGCGGGCTGTTACGAGGCTTGTAGCTGTTGTTGCGGGCTGTTACGGGGTTTGTAGCTGTTGTTGCGGGCTGTTACGGGGTTTGTAGCTGTTGTTGCGGGCTGTTACGAGTCGTGTAGCTGTTGTTGCGGGCTGTTACGAGTCGTGTAGCTATTGTTGCGGGTTGTTACGAGCCTTGTAGCGAACTGTTACGGGCTGTTACGATGCTCCTGTAGCTGTTACGAGCTGTTGCCTCTGTTATAAGGTCATTTCGCACTGGAAATTAGCTGCAAACAGCTGTTACTGCTATTAATTGTTCCAGTTCACAGCTGTTGTAGTTGATTGAAGCTGTTATGAGTTTTAAGAGCTGTTTCGGCGTTTAAAGCGACTTCGGCTACTCCGAACAGTTGCAGCTGTTCAGAGCTGTAGCAGCTATATGGAGCTGTTACAGATATTCCTGCCTCTTGCTGTTCTTAAGAGCTGTTACAGCGGTTTTTAGCTGTTAGTACAGACACCAGCTGTGGCAGGCTTTCTTGAGCGTCAGAAGCTGTTTCATGCTAATAGTAATTGTAGTCCTGTTAGCTGTTGCGTGCTGTTATAAGCTCTAAAGAGCTGTTATTGCCTCTTGAGAGCTGTTACAGGCTCTTCAGGGCTGTTACAGGTTCTAAAGTGCTGTTACAGGCTTTTTAGAGCAGTTACAGGCTCTTGGAGAGCTGTTACAGGCTGTTAGGGACCGTTGTGAGCTTAAGCTGTTAGGAACTGTTGTGTGAGCTGTTGCAGTGCTCACTGGCTGTTATTATATTCAACGAGCTGTCTCTTATTGTTAGATGGCTCATGTGCTATTCTTTTATACCTTGTAACGTGACAGCTGTAATAGCGTCTTGTTTTACGGCTGTTTATAGTTGTGTGGCTGTTGTGTGCAGCTATTCGCTGTACCTTGCTGCACAGCTGTTAGCTGTACCTTGCTGCACAGCTGTTAGCTGTACCATGCTGCATAGCTGTTCTGTACAGTTAGAGGGCTGTTTTTTACTAGTGATGTAGACGGCAATCATGGGTATGTGTAATAGTAGGGAGCTGTTTCATGGATGCATTGTTTTGGGATATTTACGGGAGCTGTTGCACGTATGTGTTTTGTGAGGCTGTTTCTGTTTAGAGAAAACTGTTGAATATGCACTGTTTCATCATTGAAAGTTTAATTGTCTCGCCCGTTTCACCATGTCGGCCGTTTCACTTTGTCGGCTGTTTCGCCTTTTTGGCTGTTACGAACCTTGTCTCAGCTGTTTCACTGTTTCGGCTGGTTCGGTTGTTTTATAGTGTCAGCTGTTTCGCCGCACCTGCTGTTTCACTGTGCCGGCTGTTTCACCGTATAGGCTGTTTCGGCTGTTTCAGTGTCAGCTGTTTCATTGTTCCTTTGTTCTACGGTGGCTGTTTGGGCCAGGCTGTTAACAGTCAAGGTGTGTGGTTCTGTAACAGCCAGCGCTGTTACAAGGAACTGCACAAGATTTTAAAATTAATCATTTATTGCTGTCATACTTGCATGTACCACACAAACTGAAATGTGTCGTCCGTAACCCGTAGAGTTTTTGCTTCGTTTTGATAATAAAAAGTTCGCGGCGGATTTCAAGAAAGAAAAATGCTAATTTTAAAGTTACTAAAAATAAAATTCTCTTTAACGTTTTTAATGTTGATGTTTGTAAGCCTGTGCATTTGTGAGTGCAGTGTCGTGTTTCTACAGGGATTGCTCATTGTACAGTTAATGTGTTCACAGTTACTGTGTACCACCAGTAGATGCCACCACGTATGTTGTAACGCAATAACTTATATACAAAGCTCTATTTTCTTGAGCCAACCTTAAAATATCAACCTTAAAATACCATAAAACTCTTAACCTTATATGGACCACCGTCGTTCCTGAATTCCATTAAGAATAGTTCAGTTAAGTTCTATATTCTAAACGTTTCGGTCTATTTTAAGTGTTTCGTGCATGTTATATACAAGCGATCATTTGCGTGGTATTGCGTTCAGTCAAAAAATACCCCCGTCTTAATAGAGTTAAATACATTAAATACAACACTCCTGCTTTCGAATAAATGCTGACCTGGATGCCAGCGGTGTTGTGTGCTGCTTTTCTATCGTGCCCTCCAGTTCTACGTCCCGTATTCAGATTACAGCTTCTGGGAATACGATAATAAAATAATTATAATTCAGACTACAGCTTCTGGGAATACAATAATAACATAATTATTATTCAGACTACAGCTTCTGGGAATACAATAATAAAATAATTATAATTCAGACTACAGTTTCTGGGAATACAATAATAAAATAATTATAATTCAGACTACAGTTTCTGGGTCCGACCATAGTTGTCATATTTGCGCTGTTATATCCGTAGACTTCGTTTTTCCATATTTCTGCAACTTGGTTTTTGAAGCAACAGAGCTTATTCTCACTTAAATGCAACGGAAGAGACGTGGGTGATTAAACCCTATGATGTGAGGCCCTATGATGTGGGGCCCTATGATGTGGGGCCCTATGATGTGAGGCCCTATGATGTGAGGCCTTATGATGTGCTATCCATCACATGGCTTAATGTTGTGCAACTGTTGATCAGGAGTTGTTTGCGTGTTCTTTAATTCTGTCAAGTGGAAACTCGCACTCCGATGTACGTGACAGCTTTACATGACACGTGTGCTTGTGACCTGGCGTTGCTGTGGTGTCGGTTTCTGGCGTTGCTGTGGTGTCGGTTTCTGGCGTTGCTGTGGTGTCGGTTTCTGGCGTTGCTGTGGTGTCGGTTTCTGGGATTTGTATGGTTTTCGAATGCCAGCTAATTGTGCCACTACGTCATAGTTGAAGAAGTAAAGGATTTTTTTTCCGTTACACTCGCTCGACTCATATTCTCAACAGTAACATATGTTATAGCTGTAAATAGGCCTACAGCTGTAGCAGATGTTACAGCTGTAAATAGGTCTACAGCTGTAGCAGATGTTACAGCTGTAAATAGGCCTACAGCTGTAGCAGATGTTACAGCTGCTAGCACCATATCCTGCCTTGCATCTGCTCGTTCCGTGTTATTTGTGTGTTCTGAAGTTCCGATGCTGCACTGCCTTATGAAGCTATGTTTGCATTCTTCATAGTTCTGGAATTTAATGGCTAATTCAGGTTCAGGAATCTGTGATGCTTTTTGCTGCTGTTTCCTTCCTCCATACCACACACAGGGCGTCGTCTGCTGTGCTTTTGTCTGTTTGTGCTCGCTTGCGCGTACCCGGTTAACCGTCAGTCTGATGCCTGTGCGTGATTGTTGCTAACTTTCGACACTTGGGTGCCGCTAGCGTAGCAGTGCTACTGACAATCCCGCACTCATTTATGGTCCACCTTTTATGGGAAGAATCTTTGTTAACTTGTGAGAGAGAAATGAAGTAAAATATGGGATATATACGCTTGAAAATATTTCAAATTAGTTTTTCCTTTCATGTGAAAGTTTTCGTGTAAACTCTTTGATTTTGTATTTATGGTTCATCCCAACATTATAATGGGGGATTATGCTGTTTACATCCATATTTTATGGCAGAGGATTATTCTGTTTACATCCATATTTTATGGCAGAGAATTATTCTGTTAACACCCATACTTTATTGCAAAGGATTATGTTGTTTACACCCATATTCTATGGCAGGATTATGCTGTTTACATCCATATTTTATGGCAGAGGATTTTGCTGTTTACAACCGTATTTTGAACTATTATTTTAAGTATTTACGTATGCAGTATATATATACATATACTATAATACACGAGTATATGCATAAAGGCTGGTTGAAGCAAAAAGAAGCATTGCGTTACTATAAGTTTTGAATTGCAAGCATTTATTAATCCATAATTTGCATCATGGGGGCCGCAATTACAGTATCATTGTTGCAATTACAGCATCGATGTTGCAATTACAGCATTAATGCTGCAATTGCAACATCAATACTGCAACTGTGCTGGTATTCTGAAAAAATCTTGTTATGGAAGCGGTTTAGTATTTAACTGGAGTTTGTATTCCGAGTCTTGTTTGTACAACAAAGCTTCACAAGGCAGAAAAAGTTAATTACTCCAGTCGCCATTTGCTCTGATGTTCACAACTTCACAAAGTTACGTGCTTCGTATCAGTGTGTTCGATAGCAATCAAGTTGTGTTTCCTTAGGTTAAGTGAACAAGACTTGAGTTTGTGAAATAACTTTCATTAATTGCATCAAAATCTTCTTTTCGTAATAATCCGCTGAGTAGAAAAACTTCAATGGAGAAAGTGTACACAGACTCAGTCTTGTCTGCCGAGCCCATTTTCAATTAATAATTAACATTCTCAGGATGGTTGTTCTTTTCCCATATCTGAAAAGTAAATGGTTTAAAAATGAAAATGGTTCGGAATTTTTTTTCGTATAAAACTATTTTGAACGTCATTGTTTTGAACGTCACTTTTTTGAACATCACTATTTTGAACATTACTATTTTGAACATTACTATTTTGAACATCATTATTTTGTACGTCATTGTTTTGTACGTCATTATTTTTATTTCTTTTAGTTGTCCGTGCCGGTCCACATGGCCACTGAATGAAGTGTATGACGTGGTAGTGCACGTGTCAAGTGATACAAGCGTTCGAGTCTCACAAAGTTAACCGATTAGCGGTCATCATATATAATTAATTAGGTCAAGTCCTGTAGAAATCATTCACTTTAGTCCCACATTCTTAATGTTTCGTTCTAAATTACTGCAAAAATTGCATGAAAATGAGCGAAGATACGAGGTAATTTACTTAATATTTTAATCAGTCTGAAAATAGTTTTGTCGTTCAAGGGTTAAGGCAAAATGC
Source organism: Trinorchestia longiramus (assembly GCA_006783055.1). NCBI lineage: Eukaryota > Metazoa > Arthropoda > Malacostraca > Amphipoda > Talitridae > Trinorchestia > Trinorchestia longiramus. The sequence goes on from VCRD01003083.1 coordinate 33,573, forward strand.
TGACATCCGCCCGAACGTTCGTGTATTGCGGCCAAAAAAATGAACTTCATTCCGATGTATCACAGAGTACAGTACAAATACACATTACAAGCAAGGAATCGGATTTTCAAATCTTAAAGCTTACATCTTACGACTAGTAATGACAGTTGTTAATCCTAATATGAGCATACAGAGCTACACTTCGACATACGAGTGCTCTAACTTACGAATTATTTACCATACGAATGGTCATTTGGTTCATATTTCCGCCCAACACACGAATGTTTTTTGGTTCAGATTTCCATGGTCGGAAATGTTAAATAAATGACCATTAGTATGTTAAATAATTCGTAAGTTAGGACACTCGTATGTCAAGGTAGCTCTGTATTAAGTGAATGCAGCAGTGCAAACAATTGGTTCAAGCGAAAGTGTGTCGTGAGAACTGGGTCTATCTCTTTATTCGTGTTGTGTTTGAGATGATGTAAGTTTTGTAATGATGTGTGTTTCTGTCTTAAGTTTTGCTGGAGGTAAATTTCCTTAAAGAAGTAAATCAGTAATTTGTACCCATTTTAAAGCTCTACGAGGTTAAACAGGGAACAATTTAGATAAATGAATCATTTCAAAATGATGCGGGAATGTAAAATATATCTTGAACAGAAGTTTTGAGACGATGTGTGTGTTTGTCTTATGTTATCCTGGTTACTTGATGAAAATTTCAATTTTATGAGATTGTCTCAAAACTTTTGCTTCCAACCCTTTTCAATTTACGCTTGTATTTTAAAAAAAGTTAACCACTTCCTTTCAAATTGATGATTTCGCTGCGTGTAGGATGACTAAAGCTGCAAATAACTAACTTACATCATTTATAAATGTTACTTCCAGAAGTTTAAACAGAAAAATAAACGTCGACTCTTCCATACCTCGTAGGATGTAGAGTCCAGAGAGAAGGATTTCGGTATAAAAAGTTCATTTTAAATATATTTTTTACCGAAATAGATTTTAAAAAATATCTTGAGATATAGAAATAAAGTTCATGTGCAATAAATGCACCAATTAATGTCCTAGTTTTGTTGTATTAGAATATTTAATAGAATTATTTTATTTTGGAGAGACCTTATCCTACTTAGAACCCTGAATACCTGTGCATAATATCCTCCTTTAGCAATAAATAATACTGGTGTGGTACCTAGTAAGTGTATTTGTAATAGGTACGTCTCTAATAGGTACGTCTGTAATTGGTACGTCTGTAATGGGTATGATTTTAATAGGTGTGTCGGTAATTGCTGCATTTGTAATAGGTATGTCTGTAATTGGTACGTTGTAATAGGTACGGCTGTAATACAGTAGGTTCATATGTAATAGGTTTAAATGTTATAAATTGAAATGTATTGGGTATATCTATAATAGGTGTATTTGCAATGGGTGCGTTTGTTATAGGTCTAAATGTTATATGTAGATGTGTCTAATTGGTGCGTCTATGAAAGGCATATCTTGCAATAGGCATATCTGTAATAGGGTTATGTGTAATAGGTATGTTGATCCTACTTAATTAATAATTTACTGAAGGCCGCTGCATGAAAGTAATTCTCAATTATTATTTCAAATAATTACATCAAAAGTTTCATGTTTTTGTCATGTGGAGGTAAAAAATTGAACGGAGAGTTACTCGTAGTTCAAAGATTTTTACACACAAAAATTTATTCTGCAGGGAAACATAAATTGCATATAATTTCTATATACCTAATTATACTTGTGTGCACATATGATGAGGTATAAGTGATTCATACCTGTCGTGTGTTTTTGTACTTGTATATCAGAAATAATTAAGTAGCTTTTAACAGTATTTTCCTGATATCTTTATTTAATAAATCGCTTAACCTAATTATTCGTGAATGCATTTTATTTTGTGACATTTTCGTGTACTCAAAGAATTCGGAAATTTCAAGTTTCCTCATTTCTTTATAAATGGTTTACAGGATTATGAATTATTCATTCAAGTAATATGGACCATTGTAATTATTATTTGGCGACATAATAATTAATTCGAGAATTATAGAACAAAATTTGGCGTATGCGAAAGTTGAATTGGTTTAGAAGAATGAGGGAGATATTCCCCATAACTGAACAGTTGAACTCTGAGACTGTTAACGTGAAATAACATACCATAATAAATAATACCATATTAAATAATACCATACCAGGAGCTCCACTTGATCAGCCTTACTTACCCACGGAAAGGTTAGCAACTTTTACAGTTTGTCTGTTGTTGGTTAAGATTTCTTCAGTATTTTCCAGTATTTTTCCTGGTGGGTCTTATTTTTTATTCGCTGTCCCGAAAGTAGCTGCTTCTATTCAATAATTAAATTTTTTTTTCAAATTTTTTGCTTTTTGAGGATGCACGATATTGCAGAGGAGAAGCCTCTGGATTTGTAATATCCTTCTTATCCTACACCGACATGATCTGTTAATCCGTTCTGTATCCTTCTTATCCTACACTGACATACACACCAGCGCTCTGTTAACCGTTCGTTGTTTCCCCACTTCAATTGACGGGATTTTTTTAATTGCCACTGGTTTTTCACGTCAACCAGGGAGGATTTAAAGATCCCATTTAAACCTGGTAAGTGGATTTGAACTGTTGTTTCCTTGTTTCTTAGTTGTTTTTTTTGGGGGGAAACACATTTTTTCTGATTTTTCGTAACCGCAGGAGGTTCACCATGTTCATATTAATGAGACAACGAACGTGTTAATAGCGGTGCCAGTTTTTGTATGAACCAACGATTTGGAAAGCAGCGCTACTTTTTTTTCATTGCCTTTTCTGGTCGCTACTGCCATTTTTGAATAAGTAATTAATAACAATAATTCCATAACCAGTACGAGGTAATCAGTTACTGCAGTAAGCTTAGAACGTGTTTCCACGTCGACTTCGAGAATACCACACAGGCTTTACAGTTCTTATACAGGGTGTCCATAAAGTCTCTTATAAGTCTCTCATAAAGTCTGAACAGCACCTTTCTAAAACAGGATCCCGTAAACACACGAATGTATAATGGGATTAAAAACTTTAATAAACACTGAATACAATAGAACAAATGTGAATAACATATCCTATCAATTGCATTTGCAATAAATTTTAAAATCGAAAAGAGACTTTATGGACACCCTGTATATGTAGCTCTGAAAACTTAATTTGTAAGCCAGAATTTCCCATAAAATATACTGATATTGTAGCACAAGTAGTCCGCTACATAGAGGAAAGCTGTTCAAAAGAACGCTGTCAATTGAACGAAGAGCGAAGATTGAAGAATGTGCCAGGCTTTTACAATGTAGATGATCAAATGGAAATGAAGTTGTGTTGTTGGCACATGGTCGTATATTAACAAATGTTTCCAGTTCGTCCGTTCTAGCGAAGAGGTAAACTTGCAGCTTGTATACACAAAATGCAAGGAAGCGAAAGCGTCTTGAATGAATTCATAGACACAACACACAAGTCCTCTTCGAAAGCCCACAGTGTCATCTCGTATAATAAAACTGCGCACCTCGCCAGTCGTCTCCAACACGGCCAAATGAAAATAACTTCAAAGACGCAACATCCAAGATTATGAACTCCACGGTCATGTCACAGGTAAGTTGGATTGCCATCTACATACATAATAGTGTATCTCCATCTCTCTGTGTGTGTCCGTGCCATTACTTCCTATCTATTACTGAAGAAAAATTATTGAACTGAAATCAGAACGGGTATGCATGTATTACAAGCATTGTATTGTGGATACCAAAGGCACCGGATCACTATAAAACACGCCATTTGTTCCCTTATTAACTTTCTTCTCTTACATGGCCATGTTATCCGCAGGTAAGATACAGAATGCAAGTTCTGTATGTATTCTTAAAAAATATTCAGATTCCCATAGTACCACGAGTAAAACTGAAAAATGTATTTATTTCATAGATCCTTAATTTTGTCACTTTTTAGTCAAGGAGTTTCAACGGGTATTATTTGTGCCATGTTATCGGTTGATAAGATACAAAATGGAAGTTTTTTATATATTAGTGAAAAGTATTCATTTAAACCAATAATTCGTCGTAAATCTTTAATACTTCTATCTTTATAATAATAACAAATTAGTAAAATCTAAATCGTGAAATTTTCACGGGGACTATCTAGTCATAACAACAATAATAATCTTTTATGTAACGGATTATTACGTAGGCAGACGTGTGTGTGACAAAGGCTTCAGTTCTGGAAGTGTCGAGATTTAAGTGTCAAGATTCCATCACATAGAAAGCATGACACTACTGCTTGCGTATAATTTTTGTGTTTGATGTTTCACGTCGAACAATCGTGTTGTGCTGTCGACTGCACGAAATCACTACAAATATCAGCCAGTACACAATTAACCAAAGATACGTGCACCGATGAACTGGAAATTCGGTCAAGTTTGGTCACTAGTTCAATTAAAAATTGTTTATCGTTTTTACCTAAAAAGTTGGGTAAAAATACATATTTTTTTAAACATGAAAGCAAATGATGTTTCGGATTTACAGTGCACTGAATACTACACACCGTACGTGTACGCTTGAAGCCTGTGCGTGATTGTCGAAGACATGTATATACCCACAAACATGATCCACTGGTCGAAGTAATAGAGAGCGTTCATGTGGAGTTTTGGAACCGAAACAAGATGGTGAAAAATACAACAAACAGCGGGTTCAACTTCGTGAAGTCATTGAGGTATGTAATACTTTATTACGTTGTTACATTTTGCTCTTAGGAGCTGCAAACCCAGCCCTGTCTCTTCTGTAGCTTGTGGTCTTAGTTTTCTTAGTCGTTGTAGGAAACTTTTCTGTCCCTTAATCAAAAACCAGGTATCTAATCTAATACTAAGAATGACCATCGTGTGTTTATATATTTACTAGTGCAATGCCCGTTGATAATTTGTTCCCAAACGAATCAGTTTTGGGCTTGGAAAGAGAATCAGTTTTCTATCGGACGAACAACGTCTTTCTTGCTGTTGAACTCTTGCTGCTTCTCTCTTAAGGTTGGACGCGTTTTTATCCATGTTGGCTTTTTTTGCCGGAATTTTATTCTGAAACATCCTCTATTATCTATTTGAAGCTTTTCAAGAAAATCATAATTCCGAAAACCTAACTTGTGCCTGTGGGTTAAACCTAACTTGAGCCTGTGGGTTAAACCTAACTTGAGCCTGTGGGTTAAACCTAACTTGTGCCTGTGGGTTAAACCTAACTTGTGCCTGTGGGTTAAA
>VCRD01003083.1:56841-69386 GCA_006783055.1 Trinorchestia longiramus
TTCTCCAAGCGATACCCAGCAGCAGATGTTCGCCTGAATGAGCCTTCAGCAGTTTTATCTAATGAAATTCGAAAAAAAATGAATGAACCAAAACATATAAAGGTATGCATAAAATGATCCTGTTAGTTGATACCTTCAACTCCCTAATCTAGGCCGGAAAAAATAAGTTAATTTTCTCCTTTGTCAAAACATGAAAAGATACTTTGAAAAGCCATGTACGTACGTTACATCGATGCCTTTTCGTACGCCAAATTAAATCTCATTCTCAGTGCTTAACCCTTTCGGTACCATGATGCAAATATCAGAACCTTTTCAACATATTCAACATCAAATTTTAAAAAAGATGCTTTGTGATGTTTTACGGTCACTGCATTGTCCTGATCAAACTGTAGCTTGCACTGCCCTACCAGCGTTTGCACAGACACACGTGTTGCTCTGCATCTTAAAATGTGCAAAATTGGAGCGGTACTTATATGTACCGTCAGTATCGAAAGGGTTAAACTAGCACAGAAACTGAGTTGTTTAAAAATCCCTTAACTGAACCGTCAGTTCTGACATGGTGAGCTGCAGTATGTTCATTCGCTAGCAAAGCAGGTGTATACTGAATAAGAATAAAGCAGGTATATGTTGGATACTAATAAAGCAGGTATATGTTGAATACGAATAAAGCAGGTGTGTGCTGAATACGAATAAAGCAGGTGTATGCTGAATACGAATAAAGCAGGTGTATGCTGAATACGAATAAAGCAGGTGTATGCTGAATACGAATAAAGCAGGTGTATGCTGAATACGAATAAAGCAGGTGTATGCTGAATACGAATAAATCAGGTGTATGCTGAATACGAATAAAGCAGGTGTATGCTGAATACGAATAAAGCAGGTGTGTGCTGAATACGAATAAAGCAGGTGTATGCTGAATACGAATAAAGCAGGTGTATGCTGAATACGAATATAGCAGGTGTATGCTGAATACAAATAACACAGGTGTATACTTCATAAGAACAAGGCAGGAATATTCTCAATTTTTTCCTCACGAATTTAACTTAGTTGTTATCTAAAATACAACCTTGCATTAAGATTCACTCACAATCATAGTTTTCAGAAGGTAACTGTGCATAAACTGCCTACAGAGAAACAAGCAACATTAGTCTCTACAAGTAAGCTCTCATTCATGAACCTTGTCGTCCATGAGGAGCGCGTTGAATTGCGGAATTGCCTTAGCAAAGTCCACAAGCCCGTACAGTTGTTGCTTCACACTCTCTGCTACGTCTTCCAGAGACGCAAGATCACAGTTTCCTATAGGGGCAGCAAAACTGGACGCAGCAGCAGTCCCTCGAGCTGCCTGCACCAGCAGCCCTTTCTTGTGTAGCTCTGTCCTCATCTCCTCCAGACGCGTCTCGTTTATCTGAAACGAAGTATGAAAATAAGAATTCTCTTCCGTGTTTGTCTGAAACGAAGTATGAAAATAAGAATTCTCTTCCGTGTTTGTCTGAAACGAAGTATGAAAATAAGAATTCTCTTCCGTGTTTGTCTGAAACGAAGAATGATAGTAAGTATTCTCTTCCGTGTTTGTCTGAAACGAAGAATGAAAGTAAGTATTCTCTTCCGTGTTTGTCTGAAACGAAGAATGAAAGTAAGTATTCTCTTCCGTGTTTGCCTGAAACGAAGAATGAAAGTAAGTATTCTCTTCCGTATTTGCGTGAAACGAAGAATGAAAGTAAGAATTCTCTTCCGTGTTTGTCTGAAACGAAGAATGATAGTACGTATTCTCTTCCGTGTTTGCCTGAAACGAAGAATGAAAGTAAGTATTCTCTTTTGTGTTTGTCTGGAACGAAGAATGAAAGCAAGAATTCTCTTCTGTGTTTGCCTGAAACGAAGTATAAAATAAGTATTCTCTTCTGTGTCTGTCTAAAAACGAAGTATGAAAGTATTCCTTTCTGCTTTCAAGCAAAAGCTGATTTGTCTTAGTATTGGCTCGTTATGTTAGGTCAGTTATTTACAAAATATTCCTACTTGTTTAGGTCCATTTTTACAATTTTTAAGCTCCGTCTATCTCTTCGTGTGTGTATCTACAGTTCTTAAAACTTAATACACCAACAGTATTGCATCACATAATGTTAAATAGCCCAATTATGCAATACAACATTAAATTCAATCTATAGTCCAAATATGCGACAATAACCGATCAAATAATGATTATTTTCTAGTTGCATCTTGTGTCTCACCAGCCGTCTCTGACCCGCTCGCATCTGTCACAAGAAAATGATCGTAAAATGAAAAACTCTTCAGTCTTTGTTGACTACACTGACTAACCAGTTATTTTGCTCTATCTCGCTGCTACTAAAAACGGTGATGTACTTCAATTAAGAAACAGGTCTTAATATGATGCACACTATATTCTGCTTCACAAACATAATGATGAACTTTACCTAGCTACTACAGAGCAGCAAAGAAAAGTTTTCATTGAGTATCATCTTCCTCATGCATCACGACTTCAATAAAGTTTTTATTTCGAGAATAACAGCATAACCAGCTTCTGAACTATTATATTGTTCGTAACCCTGCATCTGCTCAACCAATCACATAAATATAGTAATTTTCCGTTAAACTGTATCTTTTGCTCTACACGTTTGTTCTGATTCAATATCTTGTTGAAACGCCAAGCGTCTCTCTATCTCTAGTCTTACGGTAAAATTACACAGATGACTATTTTCAAATTCGCAATACGTCAGAAAGTTTCCATTCGCTGTTTCTACAGGCTCAGCTGATAAGAAACACTCCAAAGCAACATGCAGTGACCACAATGCTTTACAATTGTCATAGCATTCTCGTGCATTTTGGCTGCGTTCGATTCTCGTACACAATTGGTTAATAGTTATTACTAACAAATTTAATTTCCATTTTATTTGACCAATGAATTTCATCGAAGTAATAATCTTCTTTGTTTGAAATTTCACTAGCAATCTTGCGTTGTGCAAAGCGTTTCTTCTTTGATACAGAAACCTTCCTTGCGTGGCCCTGTTAACATTTACTTTTGTCTTACTTCAACACTGAAAACTAAATCTTATCATTTCTAACACGTTTACAACTAAAATCGTTCCTCCTTACATTGGTTCTTCATTTTATCCAATTTGCGAAAAACCCACCGATATTTCGTTACTATTTACATCAGTAAAGAATAGAATATATTAGAATAGAATGTGGAATGTGGCAACAGAAGCGAGCCGAGTAGGTTGAAAGTACAATCTTACATAGAGTTGTTAGCTTAGCTAATGAAATAAACTAGGCAGTCTGCTTTGTAAGTATGGTACCTTCTTGTAGACATCCTCAGCTTTGAGCAGGATATCAACCGTGATGCCGCCTCCCTTCTCCGGTTGCGGAGGAGATTGCGGTTGCGGAGTCGGAGGACATGAAGCAGGAGTACGGCGCTGACTGATACGATCCCTTTCGTTCTGGACCGCTGTTCGCAGAGGTCGGAAATTAAATTCTATCCAAGTGCCGTATATTGCACCATTTTTGGACTGGATCATGGAGAGAGGTGACAGTTTTTAGGGAGACTTATTTGCAAGAAAGTTACTCAGTTTGCTCTTTCTCGCCACACCACATCGCAGTATTGATGTAGTGTTTCGTGGTCGCCGTAACAATTCCGAAATTAGATTCAAATAATTCGGCTTCCTCGTCTTTCAAAGGTGAAAGGTCTATGACGCATATTGCATTTTAAGTTTTACAGATTCATAGAAACAAGTGCCGGGTAAAAGTGACTGACTGGTTACTGATAACCGGGCAAAAATCTAGCAAGGGTTCTCACCGTAGTAAATTTGTAGTGTACAGAACGGACAATTCTCTTTCTAGAAAACTCTATACAAAAATAGTACAGGATCATTTAGTAGATACAGTGTGTATAGAAATAAATTTAGCTCTACAATGTAGACAAAGCAATTATGAAGCAATTAAATTAGCCTTATTTTAACATATTGAAGAAAAAACAACTAATTTTTCCATGCATTTGCGTTCTAAAAAAATTATACTGAGCAATTTGTTCTTGATGCAGTCAGCGACCTTTATGCCAGCTTGAAAATTTGCTTCTATATTTAGTTGCTTGTTTCCCTTACCTTCCTTCTTCATGCCAACTTCAAGACACTTATTGAGTCTGCAATAACGACACTGATTGCGGCGGTCCTTCGTTACGTTGCAGGATCGATCGAATCTGTCAGTTCAAGAAAATAAGAAATTAAAAGACGTATTGTTTGCCAGTCAATAATGTACGCGTCATGCACCAAGAGAAAAAATTGCAATCTTCAGCACATTTTAAAATATTCACATTAACAAACAGCAAGACTGCCTTTGAAAGTCAAGGTAACAATTCAATAATTTAAAGAACAACGCTCATCTATAACATCCATGATAAGAATTCTCGTACCTACAGGAGTAGTTGTGACTTTTCCGTATTGATCTTCTGAAGAAACCTTTGCAACCGTCGCAACTATGAGCTCCGTAGTGTTTTCCCGTAGACTTGTCGCCACAGATCATGCAAGGACTGCTTTGTCCGGAGGGAGGAGATGCCAAGTGCGGTTTAACGCGAATATAATTCTCATCATCACCTCCTTGTCGCGAAGTTCCTTCCGGACTTTTGGGAAGATACGATGGTGGGGAAGACAGGGGAGTTGTAGGAGGAAGAGGTGAGTCACTAGACATTGGGGAAAGCACACTCTCAGGTGACGTGGTAGCGCTCGAGTCAGGGGAATTGGGTGAGCAAAATTTAAATTCTTCTTCATCGAGGGGAGGTTTGGACTCCTTTTTCATGTTTCCTGGAGAATTAGGACTGACAGGCGTAGATGACGGCGACAAGAAAACTCCAGAAGAGCTTCGAATAGGGGCATCAGAATCAGATTTCCTTCTAAAAGGAGGCAGCGGGGGAGAAAATTCATGCATTGGAGAGTTAACCATTCTCTCGAAGCTCATGCATCCACCACTTAACAAATGACTACTGGTGTCGGACTTGTTAGATTGGCCAGTTGTTCCTTGGTCTACTGGGGCCACTGAGCGACCGTTGTGATGAAGGTCTTCATTGCAGTAAATTCTGCTGTTACGAGACACGAAAGAAGGAAGTTGCAGCGACTCGTGCGAATTTTGACTGGCTAAATCAGAATTTCCTCCTGTGAAAGATAGAGGGAATATTAATAGCAAATTAATATTTTATACAACTATGGAAGATTTTTAGAGAATAGATACGTAGGAATGCACAAATGTAAATGAGTAATACTCGTTTTTAAGTTTTTAATTGTAACTCTCCCACAGAATGATTTTGTATGTATCCGTTTATACTTACCAGTGAGCTGAAAAATTACACTAATTTAACACGTTTGTTGCGATTGCCTGATTGGTGTAAAACATCACTTTGTACGCATAGTCACTAGAAGGATCTGAAAAAATTACAGAACCTAACCTAAGTGAGCCACCGGTGGGTCGCATCGCAACAAACGTGTTAAACTATGCATTTTTTTTATAGGAGTGGGACACTTTTTTAAGAACTTTTTCATTCCACGTTTTTTAAGATGAAACTAATATTTTCAAAAGGAAAGGCTCTTTATTCCTCTAGCTAAGTATTAATTGGAACAAATTATAAAAATACACTAGTCATTGTCCTTGAGCTCGACTAAACTGTATACCTGTCAATTTCAGATCCATGTCTAATTTTTGGTACATACTTCTAATTTCAGGTATATTCCTAATTTCTGACACATGCCTGTTATCTCCTATACACACCTAACTTCTGGTACATAGCGTATTAATTTCTGGCACATGCCTGTTATTTTCTATACACACCTAACTTCTAGTACACTGCGTATTAATTTCTGGCACATCCCTGTTATTTTCTATACACACCTAACTTCTAGTACACTGCGTATTAATTTCTGGCACATGCCTGTTATTTTCTAAACACACCTAACTTCTAGTACACTGCGTATTAATTTCTGACACATGCCTGTTATCTCCTATACACACCTAACTTCTGGTACATAGCGTATTAATTTCTGGCACATGCCTGTTATTTTCTAAACACACCTAACTTCTAGTACACTGCGTATTAATTTCTGACACATGCCTGTTATCTCCTATACACACCTAACTTCTGGTACATAGCGTATTAATTTCTGGCACATGCCTGTTATTTTCTATACACACCTAACTTCTAGTACACTGCGTATTAATACCCAGCACATCCCTATTGACTTCTGGCACATTCCTGATTTCTGGTACATGCCTTTTGATTTCTGGTACATGTCAGTTCATTTCTAGTACATGCCTGTTAATTTATAATAAACATCTGTTAATTCTTAGCTCATGCATTAATGTCTAGAGCACGCCTGTTAATTTCTCTTATCCAGGACTTTGCTATAGCATGTCCTCATGACCCCAGCAATGCAGGTACTTACTGTGAGCGAAAATTATTGAGGAATTAGGCACTATAACAGAATGCACAGCGGGCTCTGAGATGCTCGGTATGGTAGACTTGTGCATGGTTGAGTGCTACACAAGCAATGCTTCTTTATTTCTAAGCTGTTCAAACTCAGCGTTGTTGGAACACCAACATCACGGCTTTTGCAAGTCTTATGCAAAAAAGGGTTATCTATGAAAAAGAAAATAATTAATGAAAACATCGAATAGAACACTCCCATAAAGACTGCTCAAAGAATATTGATGCCGTTTGCAACAGCTTTACAATGAGTACCCACAATGTGTGTCTAACTAATACTTCATACAATGAAACGAAAATTTAGTACTGTGGAAAAAATTAACTTTAACGCTTATTGTAAAATACACGAAGCATAAATACTAGTTCTGTAAGAATATCCATAGAACTACTCCCCCTACACATGAATTCTCATTGTTAGTTCATTAATAGAAAGAGTAGTATATCAAAACGTAAAATGAAAATAGTCTGTCAAAGCAGAAAACTTTTCAAATGAATATACCACAAAAGAACGAATACACAAACTATTCATATCATCGTATATTTTCACACGTCTCAAATTTAACTAAATAACAAAAATGAATCCCAGCAAATTTTTAATAATGTCATGTTCACTAATCTTAAGAATGAAGGGAGTACGAGTATAGTAAAACTGTTCAGTAAAGTATTTCTGAATAATCGACTGTCCTGCCGAAGCCTTGAAAGAATTTTATTTTCTTAATAAACTTTGCATCTATTTACACAGCCACTTAGAATTATACTCTGATATTTTACTTTAAATTACAACTACATGAAAAGCTTTTCATATTTCAATAGTTGTTCATTACACAACTTTTAGACCATCTCCACACGGCCTCACTTTCTGAGAGAATCACTCGTTTCATTCTTCACAGCTAGCATGCTTTCTAATTTTTATCGCTTCACAATCTACTTTTATTTCCGAAGATTTTGCCTTGCTGGTTAAAATTCTGCCCCAAATGCGTCCCACGTGTTTAACACGTTGCCTCCGATTGCTTGATTGGTGTAAAACATCACTTTGTATGCATAGTCACTAGAAGGATCTGAAAAAATTACAGAACCTTACCTAAGTGGTACACATACGTACCACTTCGGAGTCAACGTGTTAACACGTTTGTTGCGATTGTCCAGCCGGTGCAAATCTTTACTTTGTACACATAGGCACTAAAAGACTCGGAAAAAATTACAGAACCTAACCTAAGTGACCCACCGGTGGGTCGTATCGCACTCAACCTGTTAATTAGCTAACCTCTTCACCATGTCGCCTTTCTATGCCCTTCCCATGTTTCATTTGGTGCAGTTAATGGTTGTCTTCATCAACGGTCTCATTAATGCCGACTGCAAGTCAACTTACCGCATCAAAAACGCTGTATAATTTTAATACAATATCGCATGAAGCTGAGTCAGAAGCTGTAACTTGTTCAGAGCACGATCAGTACTCGCCTCGATCAGATAACCTTCACAGTATTGAAATTATAAAACTTTTTGATGTGGCAGGTTAACTTACCAGTCGGCAATAATGGATCAAACACTGTTTTCAATATCTATCAAATTAAATTTTCACTCATGTTTTCATTTGACTGGAAATAAAATCCTTCCTCTGATTCAAGATTTATTTTACAGCAACATTAATTCAACACCTTGACTCTCAGCATGTATTGCTCTCACTTCTCTTCCTCACTCTTCTTTTACCAGTTCTTAAAAAAGTGAGGAAGTTTTTGTTATTGCTTTTGCAGTGTTGACCGCTAATTTTCCTTTCCTTATTGCTTCAGTTCTCGCAGCAAATATGCAACGCATAATATTGATTTTAATAGAAAACTAACTGGTGGTTGAAATGTCACTAGTCCATCGTCGTACTTTAACCACTTCCACTTTACTCTACGGAGAGGGGGAAAAAGATTCTCCCCGAAAACTCAGCTATTCGATTGATTCATCTACATATATAATCGACCATGTATCTCCATCTTGCTGTATCTGTGTATATCCGTGCCATTACTTCCTATCTATTACTGAAGAAAAATTATTGAACTGAAATCAGGACGAGTATGCATGTATTACAAGCATTGTATTGTGGATAGCAAAGGCACCGGATCACTATAAAACACGCCATTTGTTCCGTTATTAACTTTCTTCTCTTACACGGCCATGTTATCGTTAGGTAAGATACAAAATGAAAGTTCTGAATGTATTCAAGAAAAATGTTCTGATTCTGATGGTACCACGGGTAAAACTAAAAAAAATGCATTTTATTTCGTAAATCCTTAATTTCATCACTTTTAAAACAAGAAATTTCAACGGGTACTAACTGGGCCATGTTATCATTAGATAAGATACAGAATGGTAGTTCTGTATATATTAATAAAGAATGTTCGTTCAAAATACAATAATTCATCGTAAATCTTTAATACGTTCATCTTTACAATAATTTCAAATTAGTCGAATCTAAATCGTAGAATTTCCACGGGAACTGTCTAGTCTTGCAATATTCTATTCAAAAATGTATCCGTTGCTACAGCACAAATATCTGTATAAACCGATACCTAAAATGTGTGATAAATACCGTGACGAAATATCAATACCAGGATACGAGTACTATTGATATTGTTGATGCTAGCAGATACCAATACTATCCAAATACAATTCCACTTCGAAAAAATCCGCCATTTGAACTTCTGAACTCAAGGAACAAAGCAAACAATTAACTAACAGTCAAAAAAATATATATTTTCATCGACAGTATCATATTTCATTTCATTTCAATATCGTTACAACAGATCTATTTTTTACAAAGAGCCTTCTGTTCTGTAAGATACTCAAGAAGAGAACTGTTCTCTGTACTTTACAGCTTGTCTTCCTGACGACCAAGAGATAAAGGAAGCCTGTACGCCGTTTGAATAATTCACTAGTGAGAGTAGGTTAGAGGCTCATGATTCTACGTGTGTGCAGCCAGCCCCAAGTGGTAAAGGTGCAAAACTTTAAAACAAGCTCTTGACCTTACGTCCACCTTAGTACCACAGCAATGCTTTCCATAGAAGCTTCTTCTTCAATAGAACTATTTTTATGAGAACGGATACGCTCATGTACGCAATACACAGTTTTCTATTATACTCCTTGTAAAATATCCATTATAACATCAGCCTGTAGTTTAAAAAAGAAGCAGGGCGCAGGCAACCACCGGAGGGGGCAGGCAGCAAAAAAAGTGGGCGGGGTTACCGGCAATAAACACAATACAAGAGAGAGCAGTAAACTGCAGCTTCATGCTGGAGACAAGATTTACTTGACACTCTACGTACATTTCCTTCACGCAGATAACTATTCTCCGGTATTTAAATCAATACTGTATGTATTACTATTAATAATTGCCTTCTATATGGTAGAAGATAAATTATTATTTTCTTTTTATTTGAGAAAGTTACTCAAAATAACTCAACAGACCGAAACAGGCAGTTTTCTGCTGACACAAATCCTAAACCATTGGTTTAACAAAGCATAAAGGGCTAAAATAATCGGGAGTGAAAGCTGGAAGGGTTTTTAAGAGTTTTTTATGAAAGAACTTCCCATAGACGATCAGCTGCTCATTGTAGGGACCAGTGGTGTAGAACACTACAACCAGCAGTACTCATTATCATTCCTACAAAAGGAATGATAATGAGCATTGCTGGTTGTAGTGTTTTGCACTAGTGGTCCCTACAATGAGCAGCTGATCGTCTATGGGAAGTTCTTTCATAAAAAAAACTCTTAAAGACCCATCCAGCTTTCACTCCCGATTATTCTAGCACTTTATGCTTTGTTAAACCGATGGTTTAGGATTTGTAGGGAATACAAGCGCTCACATCAGTAAAGATCAGAATTACGGAGTGGAGATCAGAGTTACGGAGTGGAGATCAGAGTTACGGAGTGGAGATCAGAGTTACGGAGTAGAGATCAGAGTTACGGAGTGGAGATCAGAGTTACGGAGTGGAGATTAGAGTTACGGAGTATAGATCAGAGTTACAGAGTGGAGATCAAAGTTGAGATGACGGAAAATAATGAGATAAAAACTCGCTCAATAACAGGAAAATGAAAACTTGTATCGAACTTTCATCAAGAAAAATGTTCAAAAATTAGCGGACAATTTTGAGGAAACATTCTTACAGAAAAATCAGCAAAAAATAAAATGAATTATCAAACTGTTCGTGATAAATAAGGCACATGGAAAACTAAATAACTAACTTGTTATAAAACTAGGACAAGAGGAGAAAACTAAACAGCAAAAGTTTAACGCTACAAACATTCGGTGTCACCTGATCGAAGCTGAAGTGAAAGAAAGAATTGAAATCGAAAGAAATTAAAGGAAAGAATTTCAGTGAGCGCAGTGCACTCTAGCACTCGAGGTTGGCTCTAAGTGGTTTATTCTGATGAAAGTGCCTGCAGAAATGCGGTCGAAAACCCTTAATTTGTTGCTTTACTTCAGGTTCCTTAAAAACCTTAAAAACCATTGATTTGTTGCTTTACTTCAGGTTCCTTAAAAGCCTTAAAAACTCTTAATTTGTTACTTTACTTCAGGTTCCTACCCTCAATATGATTTTTTTATACGGTGAAGATTTCAGAAAATTGACGACGAATGTTTGTAGGGCCAATTGACGTTGAACATAATGCGTAAATGATGCAAAGGTCGCAATTTTGTCTCTGCGATTTCAATGTGCAATTTTTTTCAAATTTATAACCAATCTTTGAAGTTTCTGACGAGCATAACCAGAAAATATTCCATCCGGAAATCCGAATTTAATGCAATCACTCAAATTAAGGGCAAATAATGTAAGTATTTGTCGACAGACGAGCCACGACTGTAAGAGTAGTGGTATGAACGGGCCGAGGCTAGGAGCTGTCCGGCAAGGTATGAACGGGCAGAGACTTGGAACTGTCCGGCAAGGTATGAACGGGCCGAGGCTAGGAGCTGTCCGGCAAGGTATGAACGGGCCGAGGCTAGGAGCTGTCCGTTAAGGTATGAATGGGCAGAGGCTAGGAGCTGTCCGGCAAGGTATGAACGGGCCTATTGAAGTCGTCTGCATCGACCTCGTCTGATACCGCTGGTAATTCACTAAAAGTCTCCTCATTTTCACTAAAACTTGAAAGGAAATGAAGTCTGAGGCGAAAGAACAGGTATTCAGAAATGGATTTGATCTATGAATATAGATCGATCTTCAAAGCTAACCTCGATTGAGCGAGAACAATCTATTAAACGGTGTGGTTCATTAGAGCAAGTCCATATTGTCGAGACAAAATCAACCCGTGCAATGGAATTCAAACATGCAACAGAACGTGCTGGTTCTAATTATTAAGTGGTTTTAGGATTGCTTTTAATTTTACTCATCATGTGTTCATTCCTTCCTGACACTGTCTGTTGTCTTCATATTTATGTGTATAAGAATGTCTGGAATAAATGGAATAACAAGAATTAAAAGAGGGTGAATATCTCGTTCTTTTATTTTATGTAACTGTCATCCAAATACTTAAGAGAATTAAGCCTAATTTACTTACTGAACATCCAAAACTGACACTAATGTTGTGACCTCTAAAACTGACACTAATGTTGTGACCTCTAAAACTGACACTAATGTTGTGACCTCTAAAACTGACACTAATGTTGTGACCTCTAAAACTGACACTAATGTTGTGACCTCTAAAACTGACACTAATGTTGTGACCTCTAAAACTAACACTAATGTTGTGACCTCTAAAACTGACACTAATGTTGTGACCTCTAAAACTAACACTAATGTTGTGACCTCTAAAACTAACACTAATGTTGTGACCTCTAAAACTGACATTAATGTTGTGACCTCTAAAACTGACACTAATGTTGTGACCTCTAAAACTGACACTAATGTTGTGACCTCTAAAACTGACACTAATGTTGTGACCTCTAAAACTAACATTAATGTTGTGACCTCTAAAACTGACACTAATGTTGTGACCTCTAAAACAGACACTAATGTTGTGACCTCTAAAACTGACACTAATGTTGTGACCTCTAAAACTGACACTAATGTTGTGACCTCTAAAACTGACA